>KL282237.1:120782-190271 GCA_000699545.1 Podiceps cristatus
GTAATCAACGTGCTTGTCTGCAAGAGCTCATTTCCAGCATGCCGTTCAATTAGTAAACCCGTTGTTAAGATCAAATAACCAAAGCACAACAGTAGCAGAAAGAGGTGACGGAGCACCTCAGACCAGCTGGACTATTCTCTAGACAAGGATTATTCTTCTTTGCATACAGTACATCCTTATATGTATGGCAGGTTTTCAAAGACTATGTAAACTTGAAAATAGGAAAGGGAGGAGCAGCACATTAATGACAGCAAAGAGGCCAAGCTAACGATTATGTCAACACAATGGCTGACATTGACCTCAGTGGAAGCTACATTAGGAGCTATATAATGATCTACATCCTTATATGTTGAAAATTTGTGTTAACGTCATATTAAAACTGGTTATTAATTAATACTGAAAGTAAAGCTTTAAAGTCAAAGTTGGTTGGACACTGCGTCCTCCTAATAAATATTTTGTAGCAATCATTGTAATGGAAACTTTTTGATATGAGTCAAGAGCTTCCATTCTCATAAGAAAAATCCCAGATAATTCAGCACATTAAGAGTAATAGGATTCTAAATATGCAAATATGCAATGGAGTTCTACAGAAATTAGGCGATTTATAAAACCCTGTATTTTTCCATTAGCAAACTGTCCAGTAAAAAGAATCAGACAAATTGAACCTTATATACACATCTTGTAGGCTTCAAAGGACAGTATCTTTTGAAATCTACTTCAGGGAAACAGATCCAAATGCTTGGTAGCATAATATTTATTGTTTATGATATAAATTTAGTAGCAATCTCACCAAGAACTACATAGGCATTACACAACTCTGCTGTTTATCTTACTATCTTTTGTTTATATTATAAATAAAACTTGGGAATTCTTATGTTTACGCTTCTTTCATGATGAATTTTATGAAAGGAAGGGGAGACAACAGTAGCAATCTTAATATTAATTCACTTCTTTCATTGCGGCATGTTATGACATGAAATAGTCATCAGAAGTGTGCCTTCCTCTATCAGCTGCACAGGTTTGACTTTATGAATCCAAAACACGACAGCATTTCACTTGCTTTCCTTACGCAGCCTATTAAACTAACTCATGTTAGCCTGAACTGCAACATCCTTTCTAAAAGGGACAAATATTGATTTCTAACTATTTACATCTGAAGTAGACTCATTGTTACTAAAGCCATTCTCATTATTATTAGAGCTGTGAGTGTATACAAAACCAGGGACTGTTGCAACAGCCTGTCATGTTGCATCACTAGGAATTTTCCAAGGAGAACTACATACTGCACTCAATAGATCACCTTCTGAAGGTACCTAGGTATTTACTTGAAGCTGGAAAAATATGAGAGGAGAGAGCACAATATTAAATGATGCAGTTGTAGTAATTTCAAAGTTGTTTTAATTTGGTCTGATTTACAAAGCAGTCCTTGCTAGAAAGAAAATGTAGCAACATAACTACAGAATCAAAGGAGGAGGGACTACATCCCCCACATTCAACATCCCTGTTAGGACATAAGAGAGTTTGGTTCATATTTTCAAATACTTTAGCTTTTATCTCCAACAAAAATGTAAAACAAACCGGTTTTAACGGACTTAGAGGTACCACAGCAAGCAGTTCTTGCTGATTTTGTTGACAGTTTATAGAGAATTAAGTATTCATCATAGAAGTAGAACAATCCTATGCCTCATGCAAATGATTCTTTCAAAAAGAAAAAAAAAAAAAAAGATAAGCATTCTTAATGTATTAGCCTATTTTACACAAAGTAAACCAGCTGTAAATAAATGGGAATGATGGGTACTTCACCTCCTCACTTTTCGGATAACTAATTAGCTTCATATTTTACATATTAAACTTCAAAGGTAGTACAAATCCACTGCCTGTATAACACAGAGAACACTCCAAGGATTTTATAACATCAGAGATTTATTTGAATGTTGATGCTGTTTGGCTGAATCAAAAATAATTATTTGTTCTACCTCACCACTTTTAACCTATATTCAAAAGTTTATGTTTAAAAATATGAGATGTTTAATACAGCTTAATAGTTGTAAAGAAGAAAAAAAAAAAAACCAACACAAAAAACAAACAAAAGAAACAAACCTAACCCTAGAAAGGATTTCTTTCTGGCTCTTGAGATTGTTTGCTTTGTTTTGCCACATTCATTTCACTGCATATAGTAATGCCAAGAGCCCAAAGTACCTTTAGGGTAAGAAAAATGAATGCCACCACTTTTTGCTTGATAAATAATTGGGCTCAATTACCTTTTTCTCTTTAGGCAAGTAAGACTGAGAAAAAAGTTTTATGAAATCAACAGCCAGTCCACAATATCCTGCACAATACTTCTGAGGAAAGGAGAAAGAAGTCTTTGCTCACTAAAAACACGTTTGTTAAAATGGCACTCGATATCGGTACGCGGGGCCCTGCTACCATTGCTCTGAGAAACACGTGTAGTGGCAATACTACTAATTCCTCCTCAGGACCCTCGCTAGGCATACGGCCAGGAGAACGGCAGTTTGGGGATTTCGTGCTGGCGTTTTACATCAGCCCTGAGGCTCCACTATCCACTACTGTAAGAGGTCTCCGTTCTGTTGAAGGCAATGCATTTGGCATGCAGCACACCTGCTCGTCTGCAGTCACATACCTCATTTGACAAAGTCTTTTGTTGAAGATAATCCATTTTTTAGGTTCTTTTCAAATGAGTTCACCTTTGCTGCTCGGCTATAGAAGACCAAGCAGGAGAAAGCACAGGTGGACTGGGACCAGTCAATTACTTTGTATTTGCAGCCCGATGTCTATCTATGCTCACAAGCCTGAAGCAAGAATTCTTAACTGCAGCTGATTTCTGGGTATGCGCTGCTTTCATAGGGTCACTTGCAAAGATTTTTTCATTACCCATCACTACTATGACAAACTTCTACAAAACAATCAAATATTGATAAAAATTTACAAGAAAATTTAATTTCATAGAAATTATTATTCTATCTTCAACTTTTTTTTTTTTTTTTACTTATTATTTTATTCCCAGCTTTTGGAGGCACTGAAAAAATCCATAGTGAAGATGTCCCAGGCATGCACTTACCCCTGACAGACAAGGGGTAAATGAACCAAAGGCAAAACAATATTCTCTATGTCTGGATTTCAATCGTGGCATACCTCCAGCTTCTGCTAAACTTCCCAGCAAAATACAGTTCTCTTCTACATCAGGAAATAAAGTGTCTAGGCCCAAAAGGCACTATTCTATACTCAGATCTACAAATTAGAAACCAAATTGCTCTGTTTCATTAATTAACAGTTACAGGAGAGCAATATGTGAAAGATGATGTCTGTCATAAAATCTGCAATCTGGATTTTGGTACAGTTCAGAATTGACGTTAAAATAGTAACCTTCACCTTCTGTAAAAGATTCCGAAAGAGTCCCTCATGAGTGTTTCCTTAGATACCTCCTCCAACGTAATTTATACAGCATATAGATTTTGGGGGGGAAGAAAGGGCTGACACATTGTCATAAGCACTCTGCTCCCAGCAATATATGAGCATTTTTAAACAAAGATTGTACAAAAGGAATGCACTATTATCAACTTTTCATAGCTTAACACTTTCAAGGTACTTTTGACTAATATCACACCCCCAAGAATTAGAGAAGGGATGCAGGAGAGGGTCTTGTCTTTAAGAGGAGGACAGCTGTACGGAGTTAATTTCTATTTTAGCTTCATGCATATATTTCCAAGTTCGATAACCTCTGCTTAGCACTGTATTCAGAAAGTTTATGTACTTCCCTGAGAGATCTTTGTATATTTCCCTACTGATGGTTTTCAAGAATATATTAAATTCTCATCCATTATCACTCACATTAGATTGAGTTTCTAAAGCCCAGTATTAAGGTCATATAGCCCAGTTTAAGTATTTTTATGCTTCTATTTTTAATGTAGCCAGACCGAAGAAATTATGATCACTGGACCCTAGGCATTCAAAACCTCATGTCTAATTTATCATTTTCTACCACGTAATCTGAAATAACCTGTGAAGTTAAGGCTCTTCAACAAACATGGTTCAGAGAAATGAAAGAAAAGGAAAAAACAGTACTGCTACAGTTCTTTTTTTTGTCAGGGGGGAGGCAGGGAGCTATGTTTTAAATTGTTCCTAGCAAAAACCAATCTAGTTGTCTAGTTAACTGAAACTCTCCCTGATAACTGCAATATCCTCCTCTACGTATTTCAGCTTTGCCCTGTAAAGCCTGTTGGCAATTTAGGCTTACGCTATCTTTGGCAAAGCTGTCTATTTACCTTACGGAGTGTAGGATTTTTCTTAGAACAGCATAAAAGTATTTACATTAAACAGACAAAACTGAGTGGAAAAAAGCAGCATCTGGATCTGATGACTTTAATGGTGAAACTTTATCATAGAACACCTTTCACAGAAATTGCTTTTCTATAATGAAACAAACTCAGAGCAAGCTTCCTTTGCTCTGTCCTATGTAGATATCCAAAGCAAAAGAGAACCTACCCTGGTCCTATAATCTCTTGTTAAGCTTACGATACATAATTTTTCCTCCAAAATTTAACTCACGGGAGGACTTCCACAGTGGTCCGAATCCAGTAAAGCAGCTGGTGCCAAGTAAGTCCACCCACGGTGCTTTTCTGTCCTCTTCTTTTCAAATGCTTTCTCTGAAAGTTGCAAACTGCCAAGTGGTAGGGAAATCATATTTAAAGTACACGGAAGGAGGATACACACAGAAAGCAGAATTCTAAGGCCTAGGGGCCTTTTTGCAGCTACTCTCTTCACACACCAGTGGAGCAGAACTGTGAGTACCCAGGCAAATCCCTGATGTAAACACCGTGGAAGAAACAGAAAAATGAACCCTCGTTTGAAAAACAATGCAATGTCTGGCTCTTTTTAGCTAACATGGACCATTTTACTTCTATAATCCCCAGACTGCAATGCTGCTGTCAGTCCCAAAGATACATTTAAAGACTAGTATTATGCTAAGTAGGTGTTCTGCACTTCATTTTTGCCCTTAGTACACACACACGTGGCTCTGCTGCCCACCGCCCACTCACGAAGGTACATAACACTACCAAGGAATGTATAGAGAAAATTAGCTGTCCTCAGGGTTCCAACAGCTGAACAGAAAAAACAAACGCACTCTACCCAGGAGCTAGCAATTTATCATCATTAGCTTTATGTCGAATGGCTCAAAGGCTAATTTTTGATGCCATAATCTGTTATTTAATGATCCAGATCCCAGTTGTCCAGTATTTTGTACATAAACCTACTCCAGATGTTCTCAGCCTGCAGGTTCCTGGTAGTCAAGCAGCTTGTCTCCGAAGGTACGACCAGACCATTTTTATTACTGTTACAATTAGTATTGCAGGTACACTGGGCAAACACAGATGAAAATCCAATATGAACTGTACGAGCAATTTAAACCTCAAGGAAAAAAAAGTTATCTTCACAAGCTGAAGAACTGGCCCCAAACAATATCTGGAAGTAAAAGCAAATAGTGTTTCCAAAGGTTCCGTAAACAATGGATGACTAGGTTTTGCTTATAAAGGTACATACAAAGAAAATTCAGGTTCTCTGTTTTGTTTTTTGTGGTGGGGTTTTTTTGTTTGTTTTTTTGGTTAGTTTGTTTTATTCCGGTCTGGCTCACCCATTCATTAGTAGTACATTTTCTGAACATTTAATGCAAGCTATTTCACATAGCCTCTTTAAAAGCACTTATGTTTCCTATAATTCCTAACTGTATCCTTACCAAGGAACACATACAAATATATGCATGTGTATACATATACATAAAAACACACAAATATCTACATAGTTAATGGTTGGACTCGATGATCTTAAGGGTCTTTTCCAACCTTGACAATTCTATGATTCTATGTAGATATGTACACTTATGTCAAAGGATTTTAAGTATTTTTGAAGTGTCACCACTGCTATCACATACTTCCCCATCCAACTGTCTTAAATGTTTTTCTTGTTTCTGCATGGATTTTTAGGTACATCATAGAAACCCTCAGAGCTTTTTTGCATTTTTACTAAATCAGTTTTTATGAAGTTCTGATGATTTCAGTTACTACCCTGCTACTCACCTCATGAGTATTCTCAGTTCATATTTTGCCAACAGGAATACAGGACCTCACTTTTTTTAAAAAAAAAAAAAAACAACAAACAAAAAACCAACACTCATTCTGCATTTAGAAAAGAAAAACACTATAGTATTTGAGGAAGCATTTCATGGTCTTTAAAGTAGAACTAAGTCTAAGTAGAAACCTTTTAGCTGTGCGCCTGCAGATATCAGAAAAATTAGTTCCCTGTCTTCTGCCAGAGATCAGGCACTAATGGTTTTTTTATAACCCCATTATTCCTTTACATACATTTACACTTTAAAAAAAATAAGAGAAGCTACCATACAGACAGTTTCAGGCAAGCAACCATTCAGAATTTGCTTACGTTAAACAACCATTTCTATGCACATATTTGTCTTTTCAGACCCAAATGAACCTCCTCATGCACAAGAAAACACTTTAACAAGCCCTGATGACTCAACTGCTTCCTTGAAAAAACAATTTGTAAAACATTGCCTTGTTTATGAAATTTCTAGGAAGGGTGAAAACAAGCAATGGACCTGATTTTCAACTGATGTTACCTATATTTAAGTGAAATCTATTTCTTAACATTTGCCTTAAAAGATGTGGTAAACACCAAACAAGCATCTAGACTGAATATAGACAATACGATTTTAATCACAAAAATAAATACTTTGAGACACCCGAATCTGACTTTCCTATTAGCTGTGAATACTTCTTTCAGCTGTTCTGTTTGCAATTCTGGAATGAAAGACCAATTCCTGCAAACAGCCTCCCTTTTCAATTAAAAAAAAAAAAGTTTGGAAAAAAAGTGTTTACTGATCCACCATTACTGAAAGGACACTTATCATAAAGCAATAATAAAAATGCGTGCACAAGGTAAAAATATTATATACATTGAATGAATAAAATTGAATTACACAAGATATTTTGTACTTTGCGCATCACTTCACACATTTGTGTTTCATCATGGAAATTAAGAACTTCCAGAAAGGTGACTTGACTCAAAAAAACACTGATTTCAAGGGCATTTGTCATTTACCATTTAACTGGACTGAGAGCTTAGATCTGAATTTTCCTTTTAATCCTGGTTTCATTATATAGTAGTTTTTTGACAGCTGCACTTTATATTGAATGTTTTTCTACAAGTATAAATGTAGCACCTCTTTCAAGAATCACATTACAAGTCAGATGTTTTACATCTCATGAGTTTTCTTTCAGGTCAAATAAATTGAATCAGAAATTGAACTAAAAGCTTGACCCTGAAGTTGTCTTGTCATTTCCACAGCTCTCAAAGGCACCATAGTATTAAACTTATATCTAAGAAAGTTATTAAGTCAGGTATATCTGCATGTTCAGCAGAGAACCTACGAACTCCACTTCTGAAGTAACTGAATCAGAGTTACTGATTCTTTTGCTAGGGGCCATCATGCACAAAACTGTCTCAACTTAGGAAATTTTTACTTAATTTAATTTATTGCTCAGCAACACAAACTTCTGATCATTGATTTGGGTATTGGGAAGAAGGAAGAAGAAAAAAAAAATCAACTACTTCAGTCAATACTCTTCCTTCCTCTTCCCCACACTCATCCTACACCAAACACCTTTCCCCAGCACCTCATCTCAACTTTCCTTATGTGCGTGACAGGTGATTCTTGAGCCATCCCAGGCATCACAGGAGACCTGGGGCAGCGCATAGCAGTTTTCTCCGGCTCCTCTTTGCTTCTTGGTGCTTTTTCTCCGCTCCAGGATCAGTCCTCCATGGGCTGCAGTCCCTCAGGGGCGTCCGTGCTCTGGCACGTGTGGCCCACAGGCTGCTGTCCCTCTGGGGCGTCCCTGCCCGAGTGTGGGTGACGCACGGCTATAGCCCCTTCAGAAGTGCCACACTTCAGTGATGAACTCCTCCTTCCAAGAGCACATTTTCAGCCATTTCTACAACAGCACATCTTCAACGGTGAACTTCTAAGACCATATCCTCCACATCTTCAACAGCATCTTCCTGCTCCTTTCATAAATATGCCTGAACAGGGTCACCACATACTCCCCCCTAACAGGCTGCAGTGTTGGCATGCAATGGGGTGCTTACATCAGTCTTGGAGGTAACTGGTACCAGCAAAAGCAGCACACGGGAGTTTGTGGCCTCCTCCCATTCAGGGCACTCCTGCAGAGTCCTACCAAAAAACCCTGCCAAATATGCCCAGAGAAGCTGGGAAAAGTTTAACAAATATTCACTAAAAATGGGTTCGCAATTTGTTTAAACATATGCACAGATAAGGTGTCTCTGAAGCAGACTAAATAGAACAGAGTAGATAACGTGCATTTTGCTCGTTTGGTTTATGGAGGTTCAACAGAAGTTACAGGCAGCGGCTGCAAACTGAAGCCATGTCACTCACAAGTCAAAGCAATAAGAGGCACTGGGCAGAGCTTGTTGAAGCTCTTCACGTTGCCTAGTAGGCAAGGCAACATGCCAGCCTCCGCTAAGCAAGTCATGGTCAAGGCTAAAATATGTTCTTTTTGAACTCTCAGTATCTCCATCCTCTTCTGACAGAGCATGGAGAGGGGCAGGAAGAGGTTCTCTGAAAGACAAAATCCTTCTAGATTTTGAAGAAAATTAAGACTCCTCTTGATTCCCCTCCTCCACCCCCTGTGTATTCCGGTATAGCTCAGCAAGATCATCTTTGACTCATTCATTTACAATAGTTACAACATATAAACGCGTGCTTATTCTACATATTTCACCTGCCTTCAAAATGAAAGCTAGAGAAAGAGAGCGCATTTTTTTAGACTGGTTCAGCATGCTCTAAGAAAAAAAGTGTATAATGCTTTACAGAGAGGAAAAGTGATCTTTTACTCAGAAGTTTGCCAGCTTCCATTTCCATCATACCCTTTCTTTCACATTTTATGATGTTCCTAAGACATCAGTGAATGGCAAGAATACAGATAAATACATGGATTAAAACATCTGAATTCAAAATAATAGTGACTATAACTATTTCATTTTACATATCTGTAGAGATACTCTTTCCTCTCAAGTAACCACCAAGAACATCATGACAGCATGGCCCTTTCTACCTTCTCATGTTAATAAGAGTTTAGAAGCATCTGGGACTTCTGGCCAGAATTTTAAAAGTGGTTGCAAGGTGACACTTGAGCAGATGCTCAGATCCATAATTGTTTTTTTTATTTCCTACATGTATATTCACTTAATGATGATCAGCTCTAGATTGAGGGTATAATTATTCCACTGATTAAAAATTTAAAAAACAATTAAAAATTAGCAATTAACATTTCCTAGTATGTCAATACATAAGACACATTATCTGTGCCACTACAGTCATAACCTAGCATAACCCAGCAAGTGCAGAAAACATCGAGAACTTATAAAACATGCTTAGCTATTTTTTCAAATAAGAACTGATTTACTGGCATCTGATTTAATTTCTTGCTTACATTGAGTTAAGAAGTAAAGTACACTTTTTAATAGTTGCATTCCGTAAAGAAAACACTATAAATTATCAACAAAGTATCCAAATGTAATTGAGATACTTGGATAATAATCATAATATATTTTAAAAAATATATTATCTTAAATCCAATGATGCATAACCATATACTGTTGATATTCAGAAAAAGAACTGGTTAGAAATGCCAGAACAGACTTTGCATGGGATCACAGAATCATTTAGGTTGGAAGAGACCCTTAAGATCATCAAGTCCAACCGTTAACCCAGCACTGCCAAGCCCACCACTAAACCATGTCCCTAAGCACCACGTCTACCCGTCTTTTCAATACCTCCAGGGATGGTGACTCAACTGCTTTCCTAGGCAGCCTATTCCAATGCTTAACAACTCTTCCGGGAAGAATTTTTTCCCAATATCCAATCTAAACCGCCCTGTTGCAACTTGAGGCCATTTCCTCTTGTCTCATCATCTGTTACTTGGGAGAAGAGATTGACTTGTTCTCCAGACCCTTCACCAGCTTCGTTGCCCTTCTTTGGACATGTTCCAGCACCTCAATGTCTTTCTTGTAGTGCGGGGCCCAAAACTGAACCCAGCACTTGAAGTGTGGCCTCACCTGTGTTGAGTACAAGGGGATGATCATTTCCCTACTCCTGCTGCCCTTCTCCCGACACACTCCAGCGCCTCAATGTCTATTGTAGTGAGGTGCCCAAAACTGAACACAGTTCTTGAGATGTAGCCTCACCAGTGCGAGTACAGGGGGACAATCACTTCTCCAGTCCTGCTGATTATATTATTCCTGATACAAGCCAGACTGCTATTGGCCTTCTTGGCCACCTGGGCACAATGCTGGCTCATGGTTAGCTGGCTATCGACCACCACCCCCAGGTCCTTTCCCGCCAGGCAGCTTTTCAGCCACTCCCAAGCCTGTAGTGTTGCCAGGGGTTGTTGGGACCCAAGTGCAGGACCCAGCACCTGGCCTTGTTGAATCTCATGCAATTGGCCTTGGCCCATCGATCCAGCCTGTCCAGATCCTCTGCAGAGCCTTCCCATCCTCCAGCAGATCAACACTCCCTCCCAGCTTGGTGTCATCCGCAAACTTACTTGAGAGTGCACTCAATCCACTCATCCAAATTGTCGATCAAAATGTTAAACAGGACTGGCCCCAACACTGAGAACAACACTTGTGACTGGCCTCCAGCTGGATTTAAGTCTGTTCACCACAACTCTTTGGGACCAGCCATCCAGACATTTTTTTTTCCTAGAGAACGCCCATCCAAGCCATGAGCAGCCAGTTTCTGCAGGAGAATGTTGTGGGAAATGTTGTCAAAGGCTTTGCTACAGTCAAGGTACATAACACATCCACAGCCTTTCTCTCATCTTTGATTCTCTACAAGAGCAGTTGAAAATAGGAAACACTATTGAGAAGACCTCGCAGAGCACGCATGCTGGGGGCAGGCCTAGAAGTATGAAGGCAAGTACTTCAGTGTTCACAGCTACCGGTCAAGTGTCTTACAGACCCTCTCGAGAAGGTAACCATAATCAACAATCAGATGCTGTATTAAAAGGCACACTTTTGACAAGTGCAGCAAAGAACACATGCTTATTAATAATACTAAATCTTATTTTAGTCGGTATTTCAGTCCTTTGCAGGAATCTTTTTTCTCTCACTAGGAAGAATAAAGGTCAGCAACTATATGGCAGTTATAACAAGAAAATGGATAAAGAGAAGTTATTTTGAAGAAAGATCTTAGAAAACAATTGAAATGTTTTCTAAACACATTCCATATAATGCAAGAATCCACCAGATTTATAATAAATAAAAAGAACTCAGAAATTCAGCCAGCATGCTTAACATTGGAAATAACGTAATAACACTTCTAACTTTGTTTCACAGTTCCTGACTTCTTCTAAGAATTTCTGATAATTTAACATTTGTACTGTTTTAGTGAAAAAGCTGATTTGCAGAACTGGCAGTTAAGATTACCCAAAAGAAAACATATCAGTTCTGCAAAGGAATCCATGCTGGAGAACCCAGGCCTGTGTGTCTGAATGGAAAAATAGCCTCTTCAGGATTTGATTGTGGCACTTTAGATTAATAATCTCATAGCGTATTCAAATTATCCTTAACAAAAGCAAAGGGGGGGAAGAGGAAAATTATGTGAAAAGGAAACGTGAAAATTTTAGGACTTCCTTTCTTTTATGAAGAAGGAGAAAAGTAGCCAGATGGTAAGCAGTTTTACAGAACAAGACCTGGGAGTCCTGATGGACACTAAGTAGACCATGAGTCAGCAAAGATGGTGAACATCATCCTGGCCTGCATTCAGAAGAACATCACCAGCAGGGTGATGCTATTCAGCACTGGTGAAATGCAACTGGAGTGCTGGGTCCAGTTCTGGGCTCCTCAGTACAGGAGTGACATGGACATGCTAGAGAACATCCAGAGAAGGGCTCCACTGGATTGGAGCATCTGAACATCGAAGGAGAAGCTGAGAGAGCTCGGAGTGTCTAGCCTAGAGAAGGCTCATCCTATAATGTGTGTAAATACCTGAGAGGAGGGCGTGAAGACAACTGAACCACACTTCTCTCATTGCCATCTAGTGACAGGACAAGTGGCAACAGGGACAGTTTGAAATACAGGAAATTCCAATGGAACCTAAATAAAAGCTTTTTAATTCAGAGATCAGGTTGTCAGAGAGCTTGTGGAGTCTCCATCCTCAGAGATATTCCAACCAGCCCCGAGCAACCTGTGCCAGCTGGGCTTACTTTAAGCAGGAGGTTGGACTGAGACCGTCACCAGAGATCCCTTCCAACCTCAGCCACTCTGTGATTCTGTAAATACTCTCAAAGAGATAAAGGTTTTATTAGCTTCAATAAGATTTTGTAGAATTTATCACAGCATCCCATCAGACAAATTCAAGAAAGGATTTTCTACCACCACGCACCCTTTTTTGTTTCCAGACACATGCAGAGTTTCAAGTAGTGCTCCCAGAACAGGTACCCTCCTCCATAAATGTCAATGCCCAGAGCCTTACTTTGAGGGATCCTACACTCATTTAATGCATTGTTTCACTAAGCATTAAATATAGCAGATATACTTTCACAAAAGGCAAGTGAAAAGAGGCTTAAAAGGCGTTATTAAAATTGTATTTCTACTGCTGTAGGAAATCAGTTTCTTACACAGCATGCTTTGATGGCATTTATTGAAATGACGAGATCTACACTTGATTTTCACTTGTAGAAAAGAAACCCAAAAAACCCAGAGCCAAGATATTAAACACAAAATACAGACAAAACAATTAGATACTTGAGGAAGTGGGGAAAAAATAGGGGCATCAAGTTTTTGCTTGCAATTTTCTTTTTTTTAACCTGTACACAAACAGACACTTTCCTGCCCTAAAGGAAAAAAGTAATTTTGCAGAGAAAATTGAAAAAATCCTTGGCATTTTTCCTCATTTGGAGAGAAAAAAAAAAAAAAAAACAAACATGAAACTTTCTTGAATATGACAATTTAGTTAATAAAGGATGCATTAATCTTCCCGAAACACTTGGCAGAAGGAGAAATATGCAGAAATGCCAGTCTTTGGTCATTTGAAAGTGATTTTTCCAACAACTGACTTTACTGCAAATATAAGCCAACCACATAATTCATATAGTACATATAATTGCCTGCAGTTATCACCTATAATACACATACTGTGTTTTAAATCAATACACTAATTTATTTCATATTATTCAAGCAACAATGACAATATCCTTTCTTTCTTCATGACAGTTACACTAAGTATTGCATTTACATAACTCTTCAAAGAAATTGTTCTAGTGGTCTATATTTTCACCTATTTTAATGGATCATTGACTTTTAAGAAGTTAGAAATTTCATGTATGTTTTAATTGACTTTGCTTGTTCCCCAGGTGAAAGCACCACCCAATACTTTAAGGCAACTTTGATCGAGGTCCGCTTTGGCTCTGTACGCCTCTCGGAAAGAGGGTCTAAGGAAAGCACGTGGTTCATCCCAAGTATCACCCTCGCTATTCAAACCCTTCCAGCCGGATAAGCAAAGCTATAACTATTTCCAAATTAGTGGGTTTGTGCTAGACCCAGTCTTGCTCCAGATGCATACTACTCCTTATTCTCTTCAACAGCAATTAAGAAATAATGTGACTATGAGGGAGAAAGACTTCTTTACACAGAGCATGTGCAATTATTTATAATAGTCTCATAAATCGTCAAGTAATTCTAACATGTATGGAGAAACAAGTTGCATATACACATAACTAGACTTACTGGTTTTAATTTCTTTGAGTTTCTCTCCCCTTTTTAGTCTTTTAGAAGTGTGATTTATGAAGATGCACTTGACATTTCAGATTTGATCAGAGAGAATAATTTATATTTTTCAAGTTTTAAAGGACTCACTAAAGGCAAGAAAAAGGCCTATGAAAAACTTAACAACATTACTACTGTTCAGCCAAGCTCTGTATCATGAAAACCTGAACTGAGTTTAAGAAGAATCAAAAATCCTTTCAGTAGCAAAACTATTTGTCCAAAACAGGTAAAGAAATGAAAGAAAAGAGAAGAGAGGGACTGAACCAAAAACGTGCAACTAAACTAAGAACCCCCAAAGAGTGGTGGCTGTTTTTTAAAGCAAGACTGTACATAAATCTCTCTAAATACTTTCTTTCCTCAAAATAATAGTCTATATAGTCACACACATTTCAATACAGCTATCCAACCTAATACTCCCCACAAGTCTCAGAAGATTAAAATATAGAGGACAGCTTTCACATGATTCCACTATTTTTGCTTTGACACCTTGGCAAGTGACAACACTAACAGACCAAGCCTTCCACCACACAACCGACACCACTACTTCACACTGCTGCTACTCCCTCCCCTTAGCGAAGCAAAGGTGCGCTAATTATATCTGGAGCTATTTATAAGCCGTGATCCTTTCCTAGAATGCTCATCAAGCATATTACTGAGCTGTAACACGCTCCCAAGCTCTGTGCCAAGGTTATATTCGAGCTGGTTGGTGCCTCTTACCCAGGAAACAACCAAAGTCGATCAGAACATCCTGACACCCTGAAAGTCAAAGATCCATTTTAAGCAAATATAGTGTGGTTTGACAAATCAGAGAGTTGCATGAATTCAGTCTAATACTTACTGCAACTCTATTATAAATGAAGAAAGGATACTTTTATTATTTACAAAAATACCTAAATGGCTAGAAAGCAAAGTGCGTTGAGAATTTCACTCCTAAGTCATTTCATTATCTTAGAGCTTGTACATACCTAAACGAACACATTTTTACATATAGATCCTACAGCTGTCTCACTCGCTTTGAAAAATAAAACTCTTTCTAAAAATATGATGCAGATGATCCCTCAAGAAATTTCTGCTATTTTTTGTTAAATGGCAGATGGCTCTCAATGTCTGAATGACATTGCTTTCATAGCCAAGTCCTCTGTAGAGTTAAACTTCTTTTACTATTATATCAAAATGCAACAGATATATAGTAGAATACCTTTAGAACAGAAGTTCCATCAAATTCCTCTTTTTTTTTTTGTCTCCTGTTAAGAACTTAGATTATTTTTTTTTCTTGGTTTTAAACAAACATTTCCAAATATTATCACAATGAATACCTGTAAAGGTTGTAAACTTCAGAGCTTCTCAAGTCCCTATAGTTTTCACATTTACAAGGACTGCTAACATGCAACTTAAGCCTTTGCTACTCCTCCATTTTTAATGGAGTATTTTGTATTTTTCCCAGATAAACAAACCTAAGAGATCATAACTGTCACTTTTTCAACAACTAAAAAACCCCACAACTACCATGTATTAGGCACAAGTCCATATTCTTCCAGCAGTTTACATGTCAACAGTAGACATATTTCCTGCTGTATTTAACGTTTTATTTAAAGTGCACCTACTTCATCCATGAGCTAGCATTTCATTATTTACATTACACAAATGCAGTCAGTATAAAGCCACATCTGCTTTGAGAGTTAATCATTTTCACAGCACATCAGTTGCCAGTTGCATCATTTACTAGTTGGCATTATTTCTTAATGCTTCCTCTGGAATCAGCAATACATTTTTGAACACGTGCTGAAAACAGCAAACTCAGAAAAACAGTCGTCTGAAGTAAGAATGCTTTGATAGTTTTCCTGTTAACATTCAAGAAGAGTTTAAGCTATATTCTCTGTTAATTATTAAGATACTTCAGTCAGGCAGTAGACTAGCCAGCGTTTCAGTGCTCATGGCATTACTTTTCTGACTTTAGCAGGCACTCGAACAGACTAAGAACAGACTAAGAACTAGACTCCATGCTAAGCATATGCTGACCTTCTCAATACATGCCACCTTGTGTACAACACGCTATATCGCTTATAACACTGCATGTTAAAGATATGGCATCACACAGACTGCTTCTCAAAATGTAGAATTACTACATAACAAGCCCAGAGAAAGGTACAGTCCAGATGTTTATTTAAATTCCTTATAAATCTAAGAAATTATATTACCATTCTGGCTGATTATTTCCTACCTGTGGCATTAGCTCTTTAGGTTAGATGCATTCACCCACCATAAGTTCATAAAAATGAATAACCTTTGAAATATTAACACTTACATTTATTTTTTTTTTTTTAAAAAAAAAAAAAAAGGCAGGTGAAAATCTTTAACTCTCGGGAAAGCAAATTCTTGGAGGAAAAGTATTACTCTGCACAGTTACAACTTGTGACTCCTTTTTTGCATACCTTAGCGCTGTTCTGTTAACAGTGACAGAACATCCTTGGGGGCACAGTCAATGCTTCAGAAGAACAAACATTTTCAAGAAAGACAAAGTTGTTATTTCTACAGTGCAAAAGCAGTGAAAACATTTGACACTACCAGGAAATAAGGTTAATACACTTGGCAGCCTAAGGTAATAGATCGCTTTTTTGTAGATCTTTTAATCATGTAAATGGACAATGCTATCACAACAGTATTCTGCTGCACCTTTTCATCAAAAGAATAGATTTACAGAAAATATCACTAAGTATCACAAGTATTGGATTTTGTTCGTTTAAATTTTCCTTGTTTTTAAACTGAGCATCCATTTGAAAGCAAGCATTAAATTGTAAAGCTCTGGTTACGGTGAAATCCCGTGAACTCAATGTGTTTGCCATCTCTAGACAAGCAAGAGACTCTCATCACTTCAGTAAAGATCTATAGTGAGCTGCTCAGTGATTGTACCATAAAAATATCTAGATTAATGTCTACATCTCTGAATTTCTGTAACTTAAGGTCTAACTCTGTATCTAGTCATGCCAGATTTGTGTCAGGCTGTGCATGATATGATTTCAGAAGTATTAATGTAATCAATTACTGCTCTGACACATCTTAGTCTTCTTGCGTAGGTCTCGACAGAACTTCAATAACAGTAGGACAAAACACCATCTTAAAGCACACAGTGTTTTCACTTCTAGTGACATACCTACCCTGAATATTAATTGGAAGTTACTCTTAATAAAAATAAGTCTGTTGGCCAAGAGAGGAATTGGCCTACACATTATTTGCACAGTGATGGGCATCTGACAGATAGAATAATGAAAAACCTGCCACGTGAACAGCTCTTGTTAAGGCTTTTTAAATTAAAAGCTGGCTATTGAGTTTGTAGTATGAGGATGCACATATACAAACATCCTTCAGCCAAAGATGATGGTTTCATATTTTCGTATTATTTTTTTAAAAGAATTAAAAATAGCACCATCTAGGAGTACATGCAATACAAGGTAGTACAGTGGAATTCAAACCCTTTGATACATTTTATGAACAGTCAGAATATTTGTGGTTATGCTAAACCAGAAACATAATGCTGTCCTGTCTTTTTTAGTTTCTGAACCATATTGAAAATATCATTACTCTTCCTATATGCAAAAAAAAAAAAAAAAAATGCTCACTGAATTATCTTTAAAAAATTGTAAGACTTTCATTTTAATTCGTTGTTTAAATTTTTAATCATAATCTGAGTACTTCATAACAATATTTATGAAATTCCTGTTGAAATTAATATACCTACAGGAAAATAAAAGCCTTGTCAAATTCTCACCCGGAAGAACAGAAGAAATCTTTGACATTCTTTATCTGTCAGATAAAGATCTTCTATACCCAAGTTAAAGAACAACAACAATATATAGGAAATGTCAGTGCATAACTGGCAATATCTTGCAACTATTTATAGATCATACATAGGCACGAGCTGCATAGTTGCAGCAACAATCCATGACCCAACATCAAAAATGTAGGTCAGAGTTGTAAAGTACCAGATGTGTGACACAAATAAATAGTAGCCCAATATTTGGATACACTTGACCACTCTATAACTGAAGTATAAAGGACAGTAAGTCCATAAATAAGTACAGAAATAATCTCCACAAAAATAGACATCTTTACCTTTCACAAGCTATAAAAATTCAACCTCATCTTTGATTAGGATTGGCATTTAGAAGACAGACAGTGAGTTAACACAGATACGGTACCACAGATTGAGCGGCACAGCAATGCCAGAGTGCAGGAGGAGAGTAAAAACAGAGATACAGGCATTGTGCTCCATTCTAGAGGACAAATATGGGGGGTCCTTGTGGGTTTGGGGAGGTCTGAAACCTATTTTCCTATGTGAGCATGTATCTCATTGATGCAGAAATTTGAAGGTAATGCCTTAGGAAACCAAAATTTGCCACCCTGTTCGTCTTGTTGATCAGGATTTCCAAGAATTTGCAGTAGAAAAGAGAAACAATAAAAGGTCATCTACAGTGGAAAAGAACTGCTAGTCCCTTTAACAGCTTTTAGTCAATAAGTATCGTAGAACTTTAAAAGTGTTGGGTTTATGACTACAAAATAGAGTTTATCTCAAAAATACCATCTTCAAAGTTCAGTCATTCCAGAAAATATACAAGACAGAAAACTAGGATAAGAAAATAAATTAAGCAATGTTCCTGATTCAAATGGAAGCTTTGAAAATTTGAACATTGTATATTTATTTCCACTCTCAGTGAACCCTCATATCTCTGAGCTTGCTTGCAAAAAAACTTTTCCAAAGAACAGGATAAAAAAGAAAAACACTGGAAGTAAACAGACTCATAATGAAGTTGCTCTCACATATCAGTGAAATTGGTAGCCATTTGAAGCTTGTTTAAATGCTTCATAACAGTTTTTTTTTTTTTTTGGTTTATAATGAATTTTCTCCCACTCTGAATGTATATAGCCTAAACATGAACTTTAACAGAAGGCATACTTGCTCATACCTTTCAAAGCTAACTAATAGCACTGTGCATTTTGTCTTCTGAAGACTCTGGAAAAGTTCCTTGAATGCGGGTCTGAAACAGCTTATGTGTCTTTTGCAGATAGATACCTCTTCTGCAGAACTGGGACACCATACTGGAAACAGAAAAGGTTGCTGAAACGGTCTCAGTTAATCACTAGGAAATAAATGAGCAAGATGACAATCTCCACTGTTCCCTACCTTGTGCAGCCAGCTATCCATCTGTACGAGGAGCATTTCCATGCTTTTTAATCAGCCTAGACTGACACTTACTTTGAGCTGACACAAGCCCAAGAGCTGTGGTCGATACCGTTATATAGAAAGTCATTTTATATATAGTCATATATATAAAAAGCCATTAGTCACACATGCAACAAAGTCTTTCCCTCTTACACACGTTCACTTTGTCTTGAACTGTTCCTTCATTTTAATAAAGGGAATACAATCACAATAAACCCCACAAAAGAAAAGGCATTCAGCATAAAATCAAAGATATGAGTTTTCCAAGTAACTCAAGATAAAGACATTTCCTCTGCATGGTATTCTCACCTCATTGCATCGCGTAAGCGAAAAACCTCTTTCCTGGAGTACCTGTGATGTTTCTATAGAACTGTGTTTATCATTACTCCTTCCAATACACACCACTATAAAAAAGTGGTAAAAAAAAGAAAGAAAGATTATTACAATAATCTATCATCTGGATAACATCTTCACTTAAAATTTCTTATCTGAGGAGCTCATAACTACTGTTTTATCTCAGACTAGGAACATAGAAAAAATAATGTTTGTCCAAGCATAGCAGCATTGCCTTTCTTCCAACATATGAGCTATCAACCTTACACGACCTATGCAATAGCTTTTACTCTTTTTTTTATTCTTTTACACTTTTCATATAAAATTAATTCAAGCAGAGCCTTGGAGCAATGTACAGCAGCAGAGTAGCTATAGATGATGGACGCTTTTCTCCGATTCATTTAAAACTGAAACAATAAGTGCAGTCTCCTCCAGAAAGCAACAGCTAAAGTGTAATACCAGCACCACAGATAAAATCATTCACTCTGCTGCTCTCAACTATCCCAGAATTAATAGTTCTGGGTGAGTAACTAAATAAGCTAACAGGAAAATAGCGTTTACAAGGGGAAAAACAAGCAAGCACACACAAACACACAAAAAACCCCACAAACAAACAAACCCACACATGAACAAAAACCATCAACAACAAAAAACAAACCAACAAACAAAAAAACCTCTTCATTTCGCAAAGGTATCAAAGCAAGGAAGCCATATGTATTAAATGTTAATTTCACCTGGATGAAGCTTTTCATTTTGATCAAAAATATTGAAGTAAAATTTTCGGCATTTCTGTTTCAGCATTTCATGACACTTCTTAGTTCAATTAGTCTAGTTTAATTTATTTTCACTCCAGGAATTGTGACAAAGCGAAAACAGAAATATCAAGCTGCCCAGCACATGCAAATCCTAGGTTTTAAACGCACTTTTTGATCTACATTAATGATGAATGTTCATCTGATTTAGAAACAAATTAATAAAATGAGAGAGGGAGATTTGATTTTTTTTTTTTCATGCTCTCGTGCTTAATTACTCTTGTATGCAGTTTCTGGCAAATTTTCAGATTTAAATGGTGTGTGTTTGACATGAATAAAAATACTGAAAGTAGGAGGCACCTCAATGTTTTTCTCTAAGTCATATGGGGTATCCTCCCCAGTATTAATGGTTCCTGTAAGAATCAACATGCAAATACATACATGCCTGTTATCAGCTCCTTTAGAAAAGAAACAGCAGTTTGATTATATTGCTCTGGAATGGCATTGTCCAAGCCTGGTCTGAAAACCAGCAACGACTTTCCCACGAGTCCCTGGACACGGAACACATGGTACCTGGGTATGCCAAAAGGATACAGCCCTGCCACCAGGACAACAGAGCACGGTACTGCACGGTAACATGACCTACGTGTCCCTGGAGAAGTAAAGCAACTTTTACTGGAGAAAAGACTCAGAGGTAATGAAACAGTAGGATGACTACAGAGAGAAAGAAAGAAGAAAAGCTACTGCATAAACCAAACCCAAAGCATCAAAGTTATTCATATTTCTCCACAGCTAAGTACACTGAAATAGGCACAAACAGCAGACTTTTAATTGGCTAATTTCTGCCATAGATACTAAACTATGTGGAAAAAAAACTCATAAAGGAGGAGAAGCACAAAAGAAAAGCAGCTCAGAAAAGGTCCAGAGCCCTTGAAAACACTGAAGGATGTTCTTTCTTCCAGGCAGGAATGTGCAGCTCTGTTCTCTCTTGCCAGTCACACCTCATTTTTTGGTTGGCTACCAAAACGGATTATGACAATACAAATATATCTGACCCCAAATGAAAAAGGAAAAAAATATAAGAAGAATGATTAAAAAAGGTCAAGTCTTCATTAAAAAAAATGTGTTTAAAAATAAAGACCGAGCAAAAAACATGGAACAAAGCCTTAAAGAAGTGTTTCTATTGGTACACTCCTTTGGCAACTTGCTCTTCTATAGCTGCTTTTTGTCAGTGATGGTAACTTGCACCTAGCCTTTACCCCAACACACACGCTTCCATTAATATTTCCACACTATTCATGTAAAAGTGCAGATAATAAAAATCTGATTGACTCTTATATCATAAAAGGCCAGTCAACAGTGTACAAGGGAATAACAATGGGAAAATGTGCAGAGAAGTGTTGGCTTGCTTGATGTACATTTTCTCTAAGTACTATTAGAACACTCCTCCAAAACACAAGGAACTCCAGGAGATCCAGAGTCTTCTCATATACAGAAGCCACTGGGATGGAACATGTTTACTTCCCTCTACACAAAGATGCCTCTAAAACACCATGAATGCTACAACAACTTTAGGCATCTCTTTTAATGTCTTCCCAGTGCCATTTACAAGTGGAAAAAAATGAATACTGTATCAGAGTGTTGTAACCTTAATGTTACACTCTAAGTTTCACTGAAATATTTAAAGAACTTCTTTTTCCTGAACAGTTTGGAAAACTTGTATTATCATTCGAGTACAACCTTCTTCAAAGAGATGGAAAAGTACTGTAATCCCACAATACCTAGGTCATTTTGAAAATTTTAAGAGAATTTATAACAGTAATAACAAATAATTAAAATACATTAAGTGTATAAAGTACAAAGGAAGATAGGTTTAAAACCCATGAATGCCTTTTCTTCAGTTACATTAATACAATTTAGAAGAGCAAAGGGCTGTGCTTTCCATGGCTGATCAGTTTAAGTGAGAAGTTACAGTCTAGGGAAATTTCAAATAAAATTTTACCAACAGAGCTTGGCTTCACCTCTATTACCAGCCATAAAAATGAGAGCAGAATTTCCTTCTTCTGCTAGAGAACAGCAACAGAAACACCATGTAAAATATGGAATCAACTCCTTCAAATCATTAGCATTCATTAAACCATTGTAGGTAAACCAATCAAGTGGAGGAACACATAAAGGCGTACTACTCATTAATACGGTATAAGAGTGCAGGCTGAAAATAGTTCTTGACTCAGTGTGACTGGCCAATGAACCCCTAGAACAAGAGAAGGCCCAGAGGAGATGAGCAAGGACGATGTACCCATGAAGCTCGGGGACTAATATGGCGTATGTCTGACCACAGCTGTTGCACAGAGAGCTGATTCACAGCACTAAGGAGACCATAGGGTGGTCTTCTGGTTTAGACAAACAGCTATCAGCAGCTGAGTGGATCAACTGAATATGGGACAGTTGAGTGGATAACTGGTGGTATAAATGTTTCTCCCAGAGTTCATTAAAAGTGTTTGAACGCCTCCCTGAGTTAGCCAGAGCAAATACGTGGCTCTGCCCAATACAGAGCATAAAAGTGAGCAACTAACAAAAGAATTTCAAAGAGAGCAATGGGCTTGTTCTGGTTTCAACCCCTATATTCCTTCCTGGTGACAGGATGGCCAGCATCATGACAATGAGCATACTGTAGAGAGCAGTCATAGAGATAACGTCAGTATTGTGATTAAACTGTATATTGCAGTTGCTATATTTTGAAAAGTGTGATTGTGATTTCTCTGTACTGCTGTTTCATTCTGCCAAATCAAAAATCCTGCGTAACATCAAATACCATCACATAAGTAAATTTGCTGTTAAACACTATAGTCTCTTCACATCTAGAATGTCTAGAAGAACCCGATCAGAGTATTAGACTCTGGTACCCAAAGATCCATCAAAGCCAATATTTCTACAATGAGAGCACAAACTCACCTGCCCTCCATGGAGAAGACAGCAGGCTACTAGTCCCTGAGGGCAGAAGCAAGGCAAGTAACACATAATACACAAGACTTCAAAGTTTGCCTAGATCCCTACAGCCAAATGATCTGAACGCAGACCTTGTACACCAGCATACAACACCATGCAAATATAAGGACCGCGGTTTCTAAGGCACTGCACCCTAATCAGCATCCCTGCCCCTCACACAATACATTCCAAAGCTTCCCTAGAAATTGCAGCACACTTTCGCCACGTAGCAAAAACATGCGTTAATTTTCCCTCAGGTTCTCTTGAGTATTTCCCTCCGGTTTCGTTGTTTTGACACTACACTGGATCTATTTTTGTGGATATATCCTACCAGTTCTCAAAAGCTACAGTTTTAAGAAGTGAGAAGAAGTGCAGAGATGTTACCAGCAAGAGTAAAATGGTTTTCTGTCTCACTGAAACAGTTTCAAATTACAGCAAGGGTCAGTAATAGCCAAAACTTTCCATCTGGTGTTTGCTCACCTACGTGACCACAGCTGGTCACTGCAGTTTGGTCCTACCTAGCAGATACAGATACGTGATCAGGACGCTTGCGTTACTCTGAGCACTCTTGCCGGCCAACACTGAACCATACCACGCTAACTGCTTTTTCCAGGGTAGTCTTACTGCCTCACGCAGCTTCATAGTTAGAGCATGGCGTCAATCCACAACTAGTTCCTCTGTTCCCTTCTCCAAGTTCTAAAACCTGAGAAGAAAATTAAGATCAAGGCAAGTAAGAGAAATAGCAGACTGTCATTTGTCAGCCTTTTAATTGTTTTTTCATTAAATGAATGCAAATAAAAAAAATAATACAGGAAAGATATTCCAGGAGTGCCAGAAATTTTCCTGGACCTATAAAAAAATTCTTAAACGCTTCATAATCATTACAATTGTGCCGACTTTCTTTTGTATCAACAGAATCACTTGTATAAAAGCACAGATAAAACATCCCTAGATTTCTAACGTCATTTCTACCTCTCTTTCCTTCTGTGGTACGCTGTCTCTGATTTCTCATATCGCTCAAGTTAATTATCCCCCCTCCTCCAAGAAAAGAGAAGGATTCATTTTTTGCATGATAGTACCATGCTGCTGGCTGCTATGCCTCTCGTGCTTTTTTCTGCAGACAAATGAAGGAGCTACTACTTCGTATTCACAGAGTAGTTAGCACTAAACTTTATTCTGACTTTGGTCTGGTCATTATTTTAAGAAGATAAAAACATTATTACTAAGATAAACCCCTTATTACTAGATACAAAGGCATACCCTATCAAACTACTCTAATCACAACTGACGTATCTCAGCACATGCACAACGCTCTGAGCAACGGCAGAGGCTGTTGTCACTGATCTGGTGAACAAGGGATGATACCAGAACTTCCTAGTTCATCCCTTCCCTTTCTTGTGCATACTACGAGCATGAAAGATAAATAACCAAAAGGGCAGTTACAGTGCTTCCAGCCATTATCTTCAAATTTTAGTGACAATTTTGCAAAAAAATTCAGCAATTTCAACAACACTTGATATAAATTGTTAGATGGGGTTTTACGAGATGGGCTGGGTTTTTTGTTTGGGTGTTTTGTTTTGTTTTGTTTCTTTTAGGACCAGAAAAGAAACGAAGAGTGAACTTCAGGCAAGGATTTGCAAGCAACAAAACTTTTTGAAAATAAAAATAAACAAACACACTGTCATTTTTATTAATGGAATAAACAGGAGAATATGGTCAACGCTTTTAGGTTAGCAGGCAAGCCTACCAAGGAGGAAGCATACCTTCCTACCCACTGCAAGAAGAGTCTCAGAATCTCAGTACTTGGGACTTGTTTTTTTCCCCCATTCGGTTGTCAGCATCCAACAGCTTTCCTCCTCTATAACTGCAGCTGCTGGTTACTGAGCATTACTGAACAGACAAAGCTCTGTCGGAGCTCTTCTGAAAAACTGACTCAGAAATCTGAATTGTGTGGAAAAAACGGGCAAACTGGCATCGGTGACCAAATTGTATCATTTTCTCATCCAAGTGATATACAAAGTAGGCAAAAAAAAAATATTTTAACCAGCAAACTGTGATGACTTGAAGCAAATCCACAGGCTTCTCCTATATAGTTAGTATCTAAAGAGCATTACAAATAAAAGATGCCACAGCGTGTGCTCTGAATTCTGAAGAGAACAAAGACAGGACTGGAAGTTCCCTGTGTCCTCTCCACACTCAATGCAAATCCTGTACAGTCAGGCCACTGCCGTGCTCAGAACTGAACAGGATTCATTTTCATGATGTAAGAACTAGTTATATTCTGGTTCCCAGGCATTTATTTTTCATATTTTCTTTTCCATGTCTGTGAATGGCAAAAGATCAGGTTTACTCAGAAGTCAGTGTTTTTAATCTTGGGGGAAAAGCAATTTTTCTGGGAGTCTTGGTTTCAGAATTTTGTTTTCGTTTTTTGTCTGATGATGTAAAAGTGAATGAAACATGGTAAAGTGAGAGTAAATTCAAGGAGGAAAAGGAAATAACCGTGCCTTCTGAACAGGACAATGGATCTGCATTTAACAGCAATGGCTCTGATGTCTGGGCTATTTTCACTCAATAGTTTGATCCCATGTATTTATCTTAAACTGCCCAAAACAGTCTGAGTATGATTCCACAACATCCAGTAGAACTTCAAGTTTTGCTGAAGTAGGTATTACTTTATATTCAGCTGTTAATTCCAGTGGAAAAGTGTCTTTTCTCCTAAATATTAACTTCAGTATACTTTAGTGAAGTTGATTGCCCCATAACTTTCAAGAAAACATGAAAGCATTTCCTCCCCAGAGCACTCAAGCATCCATCTCCTTTTTGAAGGACCACACTGAGATGTAGTAAGAGCTTTTCCATTAGTGTAGGAGTGTCAAAAAAGAGAAAAGTTGAGCTTTGGAAAAAAGGCTTAGGTTGCCTAAAAAAATTCCTATCAAATCACAGAAAAGCGGCCTCAAAGAGTACTACTACTCTGTGAAAAAGGACTTATATATTAACAAAATAAAGTCTCAGAGCTCTTGACACCTGGAGTATGTTGTTTTAGGAAAGGAGAAGTAGTATTTATTTGCTTGAAGAAAGATGGAAATGTTTTGATTATTCTGTTACATAACAATTTAGGAGGTTTTGTTCATTTTCTGCTTTAAGATGATATATTTAATCTCTTGCTGAAGTTTATATCATTTCCTTTTCTCAACACCTGTGCACCTGGAGGCTCCAGGTACATATATTTTTGAAGAACAAAGTTTTCTGAAATGAAACCCTGTTTTGAAACAGATCATCACTTCTCTCAATTTATATAGAAAATTGGGTAATTTTTTAGTCACGGTTAATTATTCTAATCTTTACACTGAAGATGCTGTGTGAACTGGGAACAAAACCCATGCAGTTTAAATAAGCAATCACACAAATAGCAAAAGATGGACAACACAAAAAAGAAGATAGGAAGTCCTAACTTTCCAGGACCTCTTAGAATGGGCAGGTAGATGCACTTCCTAGAAAGAGAAGTGCTCAGACTCACAAAGCATTATAGCTTGCGCATTGTAAATGTAGCACTGGGACTGATGATGTGCATTTCACAGCAAGAAAAGTACCTGAATAATTCTGTGAATACACAACATCTCTTCACAGACAAGAATCGGGACTGGTTTGGGAGTATTTCAGAAGCGTCTGTAATTCAAATGAACAAAACTCTTCTTGTACTTCAGGCATGACACTGGGAATAGAACGAAGCAAGCCCCATTGATGAGAATATCATAGGACATGTTTGGATCTTTTCATTTAAATAAAAAAAACAAGAAATCATTGTGGTTTTTACAATAAAGCTTGAAGTTATGTGTTCAATGAAAACAGCGAATCTTTTGCCATACAAATGGGATCAGGAATTTAAACAGCCCTGCTAGCTTTAAGGTATTTGTAAGAAGGAATAACAACTTCAGATAATGATTAAAGTCAATACAGGATGAACACAGGACTGAATTTTGAAGAATTTGCACCTACAGTACTTCTACTAACAAAAATTGTTGTTTAGCCTACTATTCCTCTTCCCCATCCACCCATGCTGTTAGGTAAAACCATTAAGTTCCAGAAAAAAGGAGGAGTCTAAGTATTTTGGAAATTGTTAAAATCCTCATTTGTGACAAAGAGATAAGAGACAATCAGCAGAGAAGGGAGGGTGAAGTGGAGAGGGGAAAGATACCCTGAAATACCTGTTGTGGCTGTAAAGGGCTAGAAAGGAGTTTTTAAACAGGGCCTCATTTCCCTTCAGAACAGTGGTGAGCTCCTGTTCTTTTTCCCTGATTTCACATGAATAAGCTATTTTCAAGGCATTGCTTAATATCACCAGCATATTCACATGTCTAAGAGCTCCCCTTCTGCTCCCCCACCAAAGGAAAAAGAACAATTTTTTAAAAAACCACTCAAATCTATGGAAGTGGGCAAAGATCAGTGAAACTTATGAGGAAATATCACTCACCACACAGAGAACCCTGGATTTAGAACAATCACAGGCCACAGAAACGAAACCGTAAGTGAGGAAATCTTCTGTTTATCGGAGTGATGCAATGGAATGTGAGATGTCAGGAAACCTTAGGAGTCGTATGTCATTTGATTTTGATTCTCACTACTGATTCACAAGCAGGCTCCTGGTTTGATTTATATACATCCAATGAACACAAAGAAACCTGAGCAAGTTCAGCTGTAAGAACTACAGAAATGATCTTCTTTTCTCACATCTGTATATGCTTAGTGTTTTTCTTCACAATTCAGATAAGTACAGACAGGCATCCTTTATGGAAATAAAAAGAAAAAAAATCTCTTAAATATCTTTTTTTACATGTGCACATGCAATTTTTAAACTAGAGTGGATTTATTTTGACTGTAAACTGAGTTACGGTCAAATCCCCAATTAAATAATTCACACCAAATCTCAGATCAGCAAAATAATAAGCATACAGTTAATCTGTTGGAGCATCCCAGGTTAGCACATGCTTAGCTGTGCTCTTTCCAGATATCAGGACTCTCACCAAACTTGCCTGAATTCACATCTCCTGTGTAGTAATTACGCCTGCCCTAACGTTAGAGAAACACATGCTAAAAAAAAGACAGGCTATACCAGATAGAGGATGTGGAACAGCCAGAGGAAATGGGGTTCTGTTCCCATCTCTTTATATTGTTTTCTATGAGTTATTTTCTTTTACTCATCTCCTTTCTCACCATTTACAAACACATGGAGTGTTTACAAAATCTAAGTTACTCAAAGTTATGCACTAATATATGGGCTGGATTATTTCAGATGTTCACTTAAACTGGAACATCAAAGTGGTACTTGGAAAAGCTACACTATGTTATTAAAATAACATAAGGTTATTTTAACACAAGGACTATCACAGTTTATCTTCTTTTAGAGGTAGCAGTGGGAGCAAGTTTCTCAAACTAGTTCTATTGAAATGGATAGAAGCTTAAAAGTACAGATTTTCTTTAAGATTAAAGCAACACTAACCTTTCCAAGATTACAAATAATTTATATTTTAAAATGGACATTTTCTAATCTGAACTATATGTAGACATATATGACTTCTACACCATATGCCTGAAGAGAAAAAGAATCTCCAGAAAAGCAACAGAGCTTCCTTTGCACACTTCAGCCAAGAGAGATTCAAGTCACCCAATAAGTAGCAAAAAAAACCCCAAAAGTGACAAAACCCACCTGTGGAGGAATTTGCAAAAACTGGAATAAAGAGAAAAAAGTCGGTAAGGCAGCAAATACCATTTCCAGTCTGACAGGGAGTTTGCCTGGGGCAGAGTAAAGCACCAACACCGCTGAATATTGCGCAGGAACATAAACCCACCCAGCACCCACTTTGTACTCCCTAGGTGTTACAATTAGGGCCCAGAGGGTCTCACCGAGAAACTCAAAGCAGGTTTTGAGAAAGTGGGATTTGTGCTACGTTGGGGAAGTCGCACCCCAGAAAAGGCCTTCCGTCCCCTCATAAATTTATCATTCAATGCAGCAATATGAAGAACTTGGCATCTTCAAGCTGGAAGAGCAGCAACCAAGCGGCACCTGCAACTTGCTCCCATATTCCTGAACACTAAACACATCCAGACAAGACCTTTGAAAATAAGAGTCAAAGTAATCCCATTTTTACTCCTCACAAAAAAATGAACTAGTTAATTTTAGGTGATAGGACAACAGTTTTTTCTGTATCACTGAGGTAATAAATTATTGAATATGGAAAAAATAGTGTCATTATTTGTAAGAAATAATACATAGATGAATATATTTTGCTAATGAATCCTTTTCAATTAATAAATGTGCAGGAAATAGTACAATTATGTATGGGAAGTCAAATTACGAAAGCTCATTAAAATCTGTAAATCTGTTACAGACACCCAGTGTTGAATAATTCATCAACTGTTTAACACATTTACTGAAAACCCCATGTAAATTACTTTTATCACTGGCCTAATTCTAATTTTTTGTTTTGTGAAGGGATTCTTTTTTCCTAGCACAAGTCTGAAAGTTTAATTGCAAATTGATTAACATGGAGCTTTGCTAATTAAATCAGCTGAAGGAGATTTAGGCTGACACCATGTTAGGTGCTCAAATTAAGGGACTGTCCCATTGCATTAAGTATGGGGCATTTATCATAGATAAACTAACAGGCTGTTAATTTGAGCTGACAGATAATGGAGGAGGAAAATGAATCTTTACAGTATTGTGTGTAACAGATACACAGGTCTTTTACTACTAATTGTAGCTTTACAGGTTTCTGAACAATTAGAAAGAGTTTTAATAATGTTGCTTTCAGTTTGAAATGAGAAGAATAAAATCCCTCACTATTACTTTGCTTATGTGACAAAGATCTGCACAGTGCTGATAGGCTGACTGTTAGAAACCTTAGAAAAATCCATTTCAGTTTAGAAACCTTTGACTCTAGAGTGTTAATAAAACTAAAGAAATTGGCTGTATCATGTCTAAATGAAACCTTATCTCTAAACAAATCTATTATCTGGGCACTATCATCGAGATGGTGGTGTTCAGTTTGCGTAAAGCGTGCAAGTTCATGAACTCATTTGCAAGTTCCTTTAGTTTTCTAAGTTTCTTATCACTGCCACATGCTCATATCATTCATGTTTTCAAAGCTATCAAAATCAAAAATTATCAAGTCAGTAATATATGTCTAGAAATTCTAGATTTCTTCACTGGACGTCCAAATCCCACATAAAGAGATAACCGGGAAAGTAAAACTGCTTCATCAGTGCAGATAGCCAACACCCTTTATTGTAATTGAGCAGAGCCACCAGAGAGGTTCGTGACGGTCACACCATCAGAAAACCACGCAACAACAGTTTAGCTATGGCCACACGCAAACTGTAGCCAACAGCACAGACCTGGTTTCAGACCAAGGTCACCCGCACAGATGTAAAGGGGTCAGTCCGTAAGACTCAGCCAGCATCAGGCATCATGCTGCAGCACGCGGAGCGCCCACACCTGAACGCGGCAGCAGGTACGGAAAGGCGGAATGTGTGTAATACTACACACGAGTATGCCCCGCGAGCTACAACACACTGAACAGATCTTGAAAGTTTTTGCCTCTCTCAGTTCAGATAAAATACATCACAACATGCAGCACTGGAAATGTATTTGCAATTTTTTTGCCAGCTCCATACATGGAACTTATTGCCGAGTTGGCTAGCTTAGGAAATTAAAGATGAGAGCAAGGAGCATCAGTTCCTTTTCTTTTTCCCTGTAGCAAGTTTAAGACAGGCTGTCACCACGTGGCCCCGTCTCCTTGTCCATGCCAACCCCAGTGATTACATACAATCCATCACAGAGAGAGAGAGGATCAGGGTTGGGCTAAAGCTTCAGCAAGATCTGTGCCTTGATAGGCCTCACGAGCAAGTACGCTAATGCATAAATAAGGAAATGCACATCTGAAAACAGGAGAAGCATGACACTATTTTGATAACGGATTAAGCGCTGGCTGCTCACAAAACTGCTGACTCAAAAAAATAGCACTGCTACTATCTAAGTCATTTCCATCAAAATAACTGTCCTTTTGCTTGAGAAATCAACCTCTCCCCAAAAAAGCAGCTCAGATAAAACAAGAGCAGTCAGTTTAGAGTGTATAAAAAACAGTCAAGTTTTTTGTATAATAAAAACCTCTTGCTCTCCTCATTCTCATTCCAAATGACTGGAAGAAAAAGGAGAGCAAAAGCCCAACAGTGCTCTTAGACTGACAGAAGATATTAGTAAGGATATTAATATCATATAATGAAGACTAAAAATTAGTTAAGAATTATTATCTAAAATACAACACATTTAATTTTGTCTGTATTTTATAATATGGATGCCAAGTACAATCTCATACACGTTTGCTCAATCAGCTGCGTATACAGTCACTACAGAAAGCCTGCATGCTTCTAAATTATTAAAGTTCCATAGTTAAAGATTATTTTTTTGTAGAGTTTCTCCCAACTTCCACATGAGGAGCTGCCAAAACCCTCCAAAAAGAGTCCTCAGTGGAAAGTAAAATAATTGCATGTTTGCTTATGAGCAAGAAAAAAGTAGTTAATTGGCTAAGAACACAATATATATTTTCAAAAAAGGTCGGAGACCTTTTCGAGACCAGAGTCACAATTAAAATCAAAATACATTATTATGCTCAGCTTGAGAATTTATACTTTGTGAAACTAATACTGCTGCTTGCCTAGTTTTCAGGTTTATGGACAGTTTTACAACTACTGTCTTGGTAACTTGATTTACCTTGCAATAACTATTCATGATTATTGCTACCAGCCAGACAATGCTTCAAAGCCAACCTCACTAGTGGAAATATTTCCCAACCAGATCAGTCCTCCATTCCTTTCAAAATAAGCTAAATCAATACCAGCTAAATATTAACTGCACATGAACGCGCTTCTGCCTTTCTCCTACGCATCATCTCTACGTGAAACTACATTACTAAGATTTTGTGGGCTTTATGCAAACTTGCTACAAGACAACAGTGATTCCAGCTTTCAAATGCCTTTGGGACAAAACACCTGGAATTGGTAAAATGCTGTTAGCCTGGAAAAACCTCTCAAAGCTTCCTCTCCATTTTACACTAGCCACAGAAATATTTTTATCATGCATCATCGGTGGCTGGACAGGGTGTCCAACCCTTTTCTAAGAATAGCTTTTAGAGGATGCTAAGGCATTAAAGAAGAAAACCTCCAAACATGCCTTGAAATTAAATAAACTGGACCTTTGGAAGAGATCCAGCATTTACAGAAATAGTCCACAAGTTTCAGTTTGCTTACTTGCGTAAGCTGCGTTTTGCAGTACTCATGCATAGAAAGACAACAAAACTTTATAATTTGCAAAAGTGATTAAAATCTTATTGTTGGATTTCACCTAATAAGTGGGGGTTTTCAGAAATTAATAAAAACTTTCATGCAAAAATGAACAGTTGATGCTTTTTCAAAGTTGATATTACATGGGTTAAAACTGACACTATGGCCATATGTCGTTCTTCTGCTGGAAATTCAGAGAAAATTCATCCCTTGAAGAAATCGCAAAGGTTCATCAAGCCAAATGAAACAACACACACCATAAAGAATCACTGATGTCTCCAAAACATGCACAGACACAAAGACTGACAAAATCCCATGTAGGGGACCCCAACCCTGAAGGCAAAAGAGTAAACAAAAAATACAGAAATGTGCGCAACACAAACGTCTTCAGACTGAAAGGATAACTCACTATGATTTTTACTCACTAGTTTGGTATAAATTCCCTAGTAATCTTTATCCTTTTAATGGTTGTTCACCACCATTCATTTATGTTTACAGTTTTATCCTCTCTTCCCACAGTATCAATTTTCCTGACCCTCATTTACAGAACTGTGTGATTACTAGTAGAACAGACTTCTCTTTTCACTTTTTTTCCCCTCTCATTCTATTCACTTTAAATATTCTTAAACAGATAAATTAAGACACTGATAATGTTAGCATACTACTAACTTCTGCTCAAACCTAATTTTGTTATCCTTTAGGAAAAAAAAAAAAAAAAAAGAAAAGAAAAAAAAGCAATATGCTTCTAAATCCAGATTATCTGACTTTTAGCAAGGAATTTCCCATTATTACCCCTAACTAAAAATATATTACCTCCATGAAGTAATACACAGGACAATGATCTGTAGCTCCCTTTAATCCTTTTACAGTAATAAACTGATGCCTGCTCCCATTGGGGGTTGATGGAATACTGTCAGAATTGTAATTTCTCTTTCGATGGCTAACGGAGTTAACTCCTGCATTTGTCACATTTGGCAATGTCTGGTCCTGGGTGCACTGTTCTGACCTCAACATGACGTTCTCGGGTAGCTTTTTTCTTAAAAGCCCGTCATGCTCATTAATTGCCTACTGTTCATGAAACACTGCATTCCGAGCTCTCATCTTCATCTCTTCTTTTCTTTCTTCACTACTTCTACTCAGAGCATAGTCTTAACTTCCAAACTTTATTGAAGTTTTCAGTGTTTCAGGCCTATGACTCAGGATGCAATTGCCTAACTTCTGCTTGCATCAGCAAACAACCACCATTTCGGATAAACTCCCTGACTGCATCGCTAACAGCTCAGCAATATGAGCGACTTATGTGGGGTTTTTTGAAGTTACTTCTCGTCACACTGAATTTGTTTTTCTGCTGGGTTTTTTGGGAGGTTTTTTGGTTTTGTTTTTTTATTTTATTTTAAAAATTCATGCTGGATGAAAATCATACAGCATTCTCAGGCACCTAGTAACATCATCTTGCTCACGAATGACAAAATCTTTGTGTTATATGGGTTTTGTGCTTTAACTAAATTCACCTGACGTTTTCTGTCACCTAAGTGACAGGTAGCACGGACTTAAACACTTCACCACCATGTTGTATTTAGTTTGCATTTGGTACTTCCTTCCCTCTGCTCTCACTCAAGAGCATCAACAAAGTGACCAAAGACTTTGAGGTCTTGGTGTGCTGATGCAGAAGGTGTCTAACGACATCCTGCAGAGAGACACAACACACATCAGAGAGCACCTCAGAGTAAACAAGAACTTTCTGCCACTCACCGATTGCTTTTCCTAAGGAATTTTTGTATGAATGATTTGATGCAGGCCGTATAGGGTATGCAATAGAAAAAACAGGAACTAGGACAGACTGAGTTTAAGATGACTTTACAGTACAATTCTACATTATTATACACCTGTAGAACCAAATCTATTTTTGTAACTGTGCCTGAACCAGTGTTATGCTACTATATTGGAAACAGCATTACATGTAGTAACACTCAAAAATTTAGTTCCTGGAAAAACAGGTGTGAAACTTAATCGGGAGAAATCTGTAACGAAATCACATTAATTTGTAAGCTATGTAGACTCTATTCAAATTTGTTACTGAGGAAAAACCCCAGTTAACTACTTCAACACTACTATTATTGCATTAGTCTTACCAACCAAACATTTTGTATTTAAAACAAGCACTTGCTAAAAGTAAGTCAAAAGGTTTTCAAGATACTCTGTGGAAGATGCATATAGCAAGAAAACATTCAGTGTACACTGAGAATATATTCTGAGTTTTAATCTCTTAATGAGTTTCTGTTTCATAAAGCTAAGAAAAAGAAGCAGTTATAACCACAGCTGAGCTTGTCTAGTCTGTGATTTAAGATAAGCAAAAATGATACTGTTTCAAAAGATAAGCAAAATCTAATTGGACAAATGCAGCGCAATCATCGATGGAATAAGGTGTCTCATTGATAAATGTATTGTTGTTTCAAAGGCTTAGAGACTCAACCTATTAATTTCTGATTTTGTTTTACCTGTAATCAAGCTTTGCAGATAAACAGGTGGAAGAAAAGTATTTGTAATATTCACAGCGTCGTGGTTTAACCCCAGCCAGCAATTAAGCACCACGCAGCCGCTTGCTCACTCCCTCCCCCAGTGGGATGGGGGAGTGAGAATCAGAGGGGTAAAAGTGAGAGAACCTGTGGGTTGAGACAAAGACTGTTTAATGGTTAAAGCAAAAGCCACGTGCGCAAGGAAAGCAAAACAAGAAATTCGTTCACTGCTTCCCATGGACAGGCAGGTGTGCAGCCACCCCCAGGAAATCAGGGATCCATCATGTGGAACGGTCACTTGGGAAGACAAAATACCATCACTCTGAACATGCCCCCCTTCCTCCTTCTTCCCCAAGCTTTATATGCTAAGCATGACGACATATGGTATGGAATATTAGTAGTCTTCAAAGAAAGCATCTTGCTAAGAAAGTCAGTATTCCACTGTGTATTGGATTTTTTATTTGGCGGGTTTGTATGAATTAGACCTTAGTATTATAAACAGAAGTTAAATTGTCCTTTAAATTCTCCTCTTTGAGTGCATGTCAATAATAAACAAAACCATATAATTATCTCTCAAAGTCAAGTTCCATCTACAGCTATTCTTTTCTCTCTCAACCCCACATATTACTGCTATTATTTATGGAAATCTTTCCTGCTGTTATACCCAGGATCAGGGTTTACCCAGATGTTGTAGTACTACCTAAGAACATTGCTACTCCATGGAGTTCACAAGCTACACAGAAGAAATTAGTTCCGTTGCACAGTTGTATTATCTACCTGAAAGCTAACATCTGTATCAATAGTTACTGAGGTTTTATCTGAGATAGGAAAGTTGACAAGGATAGGACAAACAAGGAGAAAGGAGATAATCTGGGCAAGGTTTCTGGAAGCCCAGATTACCTATATTGCTTTTCTATTAGAAGATATTCAGGTGAAAGTAGGTTTTGTGTCTCAGCCAGCTTAGAGAAAACCTCTACACTAGCATAAAACTAATTTATGTACGACACAGCCAGCTTCATATTTAAGATGACATATCCCTACACTGGAGTAAACTGTACCTTTACAAATCTCACTGTCTTACCCAAAAAAGACGACTGTGTGGTCCAACTGTACTAATACCTAAATGCCTTTTGTTCAGAACATGGTTTGAGCTTTTACGTGTAGAAGCTATGTAATCTTGGAATAATGGATATCCTGACAACTGCTTTAGAGTCATCTCAAAACAGATTCCAAAATTTTGAGCATTTCTGAGAGTGTTCTTACCCAATCTCTTGCTTGATTTATAGCACTACCTACCTGTAGAGTTCTGTGAATCTATTCCCCCTACAAAGTGTAAAACATAAAATGAAAAATGGATGTGTAAAAATTACGTATAGGTTTCTCCATTACATTCTCTTAGCTGTGATTTGTACTTGTTAGGGAAGGCATTTCGCCCTCCACTGAGCCTGGAATAAAAATATTAAATGTCTTATTTTAATGTTTCTTCACATGGTACTTCACGTCTATAATGCAGGTATTAGATAAAGAGATGTAGAGATGGAGATCCCTGTAGATGAGGACAATTCCACTGAGATCAATGAGAACAAAGGAAAGTAAAGACCATTTTTTATTTCCTATTATATTCTACTATGAAAAGTATTTTCTGTTCTACTTAATTACAGGCTCATGTAATGAGATTTCTCAATACAATTGCTGAAATAACAGATTATCTTTTCCTTTGAGAGTGTCTGTCAGGAAATAACAAGTTTTAAAACACTAAGTGGCATACAAACCCAATGCAGACTTCTTTAAAGTCAAAAACCCCTTGGTATCAACGCACACAACTAGTGTTTTTGTTTAAATTTGTATTTTTCTCCTGGAGTTCTTGTTTTGTTTGCCTTCCTAAATAGCACATGACTTCGGAACCTACTTGATTATGCCAAACACTAACACTATTCATCCCTTCCCGCAGAGCGGCACCGAGCAGGCAGACTGCTTGTGTGGATTCTTCTACCATTTGTTTGCCCGTTTCAGTGATCCGCACTTTCCTGTGTGCTAGAGTCATTTGAATGCAAAGCACTTTCACTTCTCTATCTAGCATTGTTAGAATCAGAACACAATTTTATTTTTTAAAACAGGGAGTATAATTCCTGTCGCCTCTGTTAGCATGAAGACAAGAAAACCCCTATCATTTGAGATGTGCTAGTGGACTGAGCAGGCTGGGATTTTTGTGGGTTGACAATATGCATTTACTTACAGCTCCAAAATCTTACAAGATATTTCTACTTCTCCACCTCCTTGTAGAAATAGGACAGGGCTTTTCTAGTTTAGTCACGTGGCAGACCATCCAGGCCTAGTAGTTTCCTGACAAGTTGTGCTCAACCGAGTTTAAAGGTCTACTTACACTGGCAGCCAAAGATAAAACCTGTGCAGCTACTACCCATACATAAAATAATTTTGCTAAAAGACCCAACATACCTGCATATGTGCTGTGTCTGTATTTGGCTCTACAGGGTCACACAATCTGAAGGCCTTGGTCCCCAAAACAGGGATAGAGCAGCTCACCAGGCAAAGCATTTGCACATCATTCGCTTTGAAATCTTCACTGTCCACTACACCCTTCCACCCTCGTACAGGAAGCAAAAGCATGAACATGAGGACCTAGTTGTGGAATTTCCTATGTTATTTTTCTAACGACTTCTCCCAGCAATACAGCCTTCTCACTTGTAACACACTGTTGTCAGAAAACTTGGTAACACATTAAAGACCCTTATAGGCCAACCAATATAATTTACTAGTAAAATGAACCATAAAAGCCATGAAGAGCCTGAAACCAATACATGTACATGTAATCAAAAAAATCCACCTAGTATGTACATATATGTGATCCTAATTAAACTGCTCAGTATGCTAATACCAGTTACTAATGTACAGTCATGACATCTGACACCTTCTGGTGGTGGATGGGGGGGTGGGAAATAAATAAATAAATATTTTTTAAAAAACTACACTTTGAAAGTCACCTTTTATTCACTTTACTAAAATAAGATCTTTGTATTCACCAGTCAGATCACAATATTTTTAATACTGCATATGTAAAACAAGCTTATGTATTAAAATCAACAAGCAAGTTTAGCTGGCATCTCAAAATACTACAGGAGAGAAAAATCGAATTTTTATTAATTCCTCTGCTTGTGTTTTGCTTGTTTGTTTTGGGTCAGTTTTGTGAGGGTTTTGGTTTCTGGGGGCTTTTTTGGTGGTTGTTGTTGTTCCTGTTGTTGGTTTATTTACCCCCTTAATAGTTTATGGACAAAACTGCTTAAGGGTCAAACATACCCTCAACTGTAGATGTCTAGATCAGAAAGTAACTTGTACTTTTCAGAGGTTCAAATTGAAAGCTGTGAAGTTACTGTTTTACCTCAGACTAAATCGCAAAATCCTGGCTATTTTCCAGATTCTGGAGTGGCTGCAGCTTCTAGATAAGCTGGCAGAATGGCTAGAATAAATGCTTTCTGTAGCATGAAGACCTGTGACCCAGAGCACGTTGCTGTAAGATGTTTGCTCCATCTAACCTACAAATATATTTTTTTTAATTGCTCATTCAGGAGAAAGAGGTAAAAGAGACAGAAAGTGTTTGTACATCAGTGTAAGTAAGTAGATTTCTTATTTGAGAGATATCAGAAGAAGTGGTATTCAACTATACATATTTAATATTACAACACCAAAGATACCACAGAACTGAGTGACTTCAGCCTTTCAGGAGATTTTTTTAGAACACAATTCATTTGCACATTCAAACCTAAACACCACTTTAGAAGTACATTTCTGGAATATATAGCATGATTTAATTTTTTTAAAATTATTTTTTTAACTTTTTTTTTTTATGCCAAATAGTCCACTTCAAAAAACCGCTGGGTCCAGTAACTGTATGCACTTAAATCAGAGCAAATCCAGTCAATTCTACATACAGAGTCAAATTGTTACCAAATCTCTGTATTTCCAAACAAATTCATTTCTCAGTTTCTTACAAATGCACAGTGATTTATGAGCTTTCAAAATGAGGTTTCAAAATTACTTTCAGTCATTCATATCTAGTTACAGAAAGCTGAAGCTGAATCTTTACTTTTACCTGCACCAAAAGTTCATAAAAATCTATAGGTATAAAATTTCTTCTTGAAGAGCAAGTCAGAAGAAAGCAGGGTTTTTGCATACCTACATGAATCAGACTTCTAACCAGCCTACTTCAGTAGCTGAGGTTTCATAAAGTAAAGATTTTTGGAATGTCACTTGATACTAAGCAGCAATTTAACAATTAAAACCAGGAAATGGATTTGAGGTTTTGGGGAAAGGTGGGGTTTTCAATTTACTTTACATTAATCACCTTTTGAAGTATAAACATTCAAGAAATTAAGATGTTCTACAGTACACATTCTCAACATTTTCAGTCTAAGAACTTTTAGCTTCATTTGCCGATTTCTTTTGTCAAAAATCTCAAGTGCACACTGAATTTTAAACATCAGTTTTCCACTTTTTGAAATCATAATCAAACAAAACATTCAAGGTGAATGTCTCTAATTTAGCATGTCTTTGACCAATACCTTTATATTTGTAGTCATTACTCATGCCATCTGGCTTGATGTACTCATTAATAAATGAAAAAAATTCTGTTGCATTATTGACTTTAGAGAGTTATGACCTTCTCCCTGAAACTGTCAATGTCATTGCTTTAGACCTCATATTTTTTGTACTTCATAGAGAGTCATTTCCAAATATTGCCACATAAATCTTATTCTTGTATTTTCCAACATTCATTATAAAAAGTGTAAAAGTTCACTTCTGATGTTTAACCAAAAATCACTTGGCATTCCAAAACTGACTTTCTGAACAGTTATTTGCATATAAAATAAGGTCTAAATTTGAAGTCGCTATATAGTGTTGAGCAATAATTCCACCTATTCAGCAAACTGCTTTCATGAAGGTCTTGAAAACACACTTGTATGAAAATACTATAGGCCTCATTTAAAAAAAAAAATGCTTACATAATTATGAGCTTTATGCAAGGTGGGTAATTGCGCATATAAATCACCATGAAGCCTCTTGGAATTTGCTTTCTTGCTTCATTCTGTAATCAGAGAATGACTGACCGTTCTGGTCAACTGCACTACGTTCTCACTATTATTTCCATCCAAATGTATTCTAGAAGTACTGGAAATGGATGATGGACTAGTAACTACTGTTTTGTTTGTATTCATATGTAGACACTTCAGACTAACCCTGAACCCAAAGAGCAATTAGCTACTGTCTTTCAGGTAGTTTTATAGGTCAATCTTCAGCTGGCCTGCTAAGCTCATGTTTTACCTCTACAACACAGATGTCCTCTTCTCTGTGAAGCACTTTGGCTAGTTTATTAATACTACTGAGCCCCGGGGCATTTTTCAGAAACATAATCTAAAGGATTGAATAAAGGAGAGCAGAAACACAGCAAAACCAAAGTGACATTACTAAGTGACTTAAAAAAAAAAAAAAAAGGCCAAACAAAAAAACCCCCACCAAACCACCACACAAAAACATAGAATTGGGAATAAATCCCACATTGTTTGAATGCTTGTTTCATGTACTATTTGATATTTTTCCTGTACCATATTATTCTCTCAGGAGAATAAAATGCCTAATGTCCTTTATGAAGTTAATTTTTATCCAAGGTGGTTTTCTGAAAGGAAGTGCAAAACAAAGGTGTACAGAATGAAACAGATAAAAGCAAAATTGGCTGTCTGGTCTTCTATTATTTCACATATATGACTTCCAAAGCCTAAGCATATTTTACATTAATAGTGCTTTTGCAACAAAATTAATGCTAATGTGGAATACACAAACAAGCTGAAATCACACATGGAAAGCCAAAGAAGCAGCAGATGCCACCAGAGAATCACAGCAGATGTACTGCTGAACGCTTCCAGCGCTTCCAATGGACCAAAACACCACAAGTACCTGAACTGTTTCAATTCAATTTTCTAGCATAATTTCACCGATTCAAAAGAGTCAAGTTGCTTAAGCTTTCACTGAGGGCTCTAAATATACTGGGCCTTATACTAAGTCACAAATGTACTTTCAGAGAATGACATTACTTCCCAAAACTACTTCTGTTAATACCTCTGAAAAAAAGGAAGGAAGAGGGGGGGGGAAAAAAATCAGCTTTCAGGGATCATAGTTATCTTTGTTAGCCATTCATTTTATAAGAATTCCTTAATAAAAAAAAAAAAAAAAAACACACCACAAAACACTCTCCAGACAGCAACCTCTACCTTCACACTGTATAAAAGCTCCCTCCAAAAAAATACAAAAGAGCCAGAAACAACACAACCCCCTCCAAAGGGGGGGACACAAAGCCAAAAACAAAACAACCACCACCAAACAAAAAAACACTCACTGGCAAACCCCCCAAAAAACCCTCTCACACACCAGAGAAAGAGCTTCTGCCAAGTTTTGTGGGGTTTTTTTATTCTGAAGTGAATGCATTTTTATCCTAAGAAAGTTCATTAACCCAGCAAAAAATCCCTTCTTTTGTTTGGAAAAAAATATCTTAACAGTAACTAGGAAACATTTTTTGTGAAAAGAAGCAAGACTTATTCAACCAAATGACTAAGCACTAACTGGAAAGGAGGAAGGCATCTTGGAAAAAGCTGCTTATCTACATCATGTCTGTCTTGTGCCAAGTCAGAATCCCCATTTCACCTTTTATTAGCTGCATTACATATATCTAGAGACTATTGAGCCCTTTTTCTTACCCTCTCTTCTCCAAAATTGGTTGATTACTCAAGAAACATAGGAACAAAAGAATGTGCTGCATGTTATTTGCAAGAGTCAACCTGTTCTACAACTTTGACAGGAAAAGGATTAGAGCTGACCCATTTTTGCAATGAAGAAAAGCAGCGCTGATACATTTCTACACCATGGCAACCATAATCTGCACTACCTACTTAAGAAGATACACAAAGAATACCAAGTACCTATTGAAAGTTAATACTCTTATTAATATATGATTAATAAAAATGCTTTACAATGCATACAAACTCCCGCACATCTATTCTGGCTTTCGGATCAATATCTCTGCTCCCATTACACATAAAAGCATTAACAAAACCTTATAAGGGGAGTTAATAAATAACGTTATCACCTGTTTAAGTAGTCCAAACTATATGTTTCTTTTAAAATTCTCAACACATGTTTCAATATGGAGACTTCTCTAGACAAAATTAAAGATAAATTTTTATTCCAAGGCAGAAGAAAAATTAATAAACCCCTCTCAGAAATTATAATTAAAAGCAACGGCCAAGAGCAACACTTTGATTTGAGACAAGTGAGGTACCAACCAAAATAACCAAGCATCTGTCACCAACAAATAGAACTTCAAATCTTTATCTGGTCTTCATCTTTTATCTCTTCAACATTTGAAGTACCTTCCATAATTTCTCTTCAATAATTCGCATCTATTTAATCCTTTCCCCTCTAGATATAAATACATTTAGCAAAATATATTCCTAGAAATGACAAAAATCATCTGTTGTTCTGCTGCCTCTGACACAAAGGCTTGAAAACAGAAGTCTACTATGAAAACAGTATGGGGAACACGAAAAAGAAATCTTGCTGAGTAATTTGAATTCATAAATATGGGTCTACCAGTCTAAATCAAATTTCAAGGAAAGTCATACTTCTCATGGTCTCCTTCAAAGACTACAATCTTGATAACTGCTTAATAATCAAAATTTGTTAAAAATTGACTGAAATACCACATTCAGGACTAGCAAGATCCCCCTGCTTGATGCCGAGGAGGCAGGCAACGTAACTGCTTCATCAGCACCAAATATAGTATGGCAATGATGGAACTCTAAACCTGAGGATTAGTTTATCCTTATGACATAAGCTGAAATCATTATGTTCTGCATTAAATGTCACAATGATAAATATATATTAATGTCCTGGAGGTTTGTTCTCCCTGGCTCTTAGGTGGTTAACAACAGTTCTAGTGGAAAATCAACATTAAATATTGTGGCACATTTAGTCACCTTCACTTGATGCCCTCGTGTAACATTTGTGTGAGCCACCAGTACTCACCGACCATCGTACTAGCAGGTGAGAGGTCGTACAGGGCTGAAGGAAGATGCCACAGCTACTGAGGCAGGCAGATGTTTATGGTAAAGCTATAGTACAAATTCTAATGCATGTTTCTGTGAGAAACATAAAGCTTTTCTAGACAAAACTTAATAAAATCTGTATCTTCAAATCTTAACTAGAACTTAATAAAACACAACTAACTTTTCATAATTTTTCTGATTCTCAGGTAATATTGAAACTACTTCTAAAGGATCCTTAATGCAAAGGAGTCTGATGAATAAGGAATGAATTTTAGCACTTTATTTTTTTTCTATACCTTTTATTAGTTATATTTACTTTTAACAGTCTAGAGGAATTCCATATGCGCATCACATAGCATTCCTACACAATAGCATGAATAGAAAAAAGTCAAAATTTGAAGTCTACGTCGAAATAATTTTAGATATTTCTAATTAATTTCTTCTCACCTACATCATATGGCATCATAAGTCACCTAAGACTCTACAAATCGTTTGTAACACACTTCATGATGCTGATAGTATGGTTTACAAGACACCTTTAACATTAAAAAAACAGAAGGATGCTAACTGATGCCATAGTTTCTGTAGAAACTATCTTCTTGCTCTCTGTAAAATTCTAAATTGACTATTCAAGGCCAAGCCCAGGAAAATAAATAAAACCTCTAACTCATGTTTTATGAATAATCATTTTGATTAATGAGTCTATTTGTCTTTATCAAAACCATCCAATCTGCCAGTTGCTTTTCTCTGTGGTTTCTATGTGCTTGTCTACATATAGCTCTGCTCCTGCCTGGACTTCTGTCTTAGGTGTTTTGTGAGCCTTTCAAAGGGGTTGACCAAGATTGTAAAAGTAGTCTTTCCTTATTATGCTTAACTAGTGAATAACTTAACAGAGGCATCACAAGCGAAGATGACAAGTGGCAGAAGAGGAAAGCAGGTTTTTAGGACAAAGAAAAGAAAAATGCAGCAAAAATAACAAGAGCCTGAACAAACCTTTATCTGATATGAAAAGTACCAGCAACAGAAGATCATCATTAGACACCAGCAGCACACAAGTACCAGCACCTCTCTCAGGTATTACAGAATCCCATCAATACTCACCTCATGAGAATATCTATTGCAGTTTGGAATACAGGAACTGGACTTACATCTATATGTATAATATTTTTCAACTATTATTCTGTTCTTATGTGGAAAAAAGGCAATTTCATCATCATTCCTGTTATCAATTAAAGTTTGTTTGCTTTGTTGCATGCTTCTATGGACTCTTAAATTTGCAATATAAAATTTGAGCCCTATTACTGAAATGTGGTTAACCCACATAAATGATTTGGAAGAGTCCTACCTTCCCTAACTAGTTCTCTTCCATGAAGTAGTGGAGTCTCCAGCCTAACTCTGATCTCTTGGGATCCCTAGGAACGCACACTTTCACAATCACAACCTACAACGTCGCCGAGAGCCACCACAGTCCTGTGCACCACAAGCATCTCTCCCTTTTACCTTCTCCTTCACAGTTACAGGCACGTGAGAGGACCCTCGGGGACAGCAGAAAGCTTGTTTCCACTATGTCCATTTATTTCTCCGAGGCAGTCAGACCCATTTAACATACCACCACCACTCCACTTTTCTCCATGCAGTAAATGCACAGGTACATTTACAGCTGAGAGAAAACAATTCATGTTACAGCTTCTTCCCTTCTGACCACATTAGAATAATTCTCTCATTCTCTGCTGCAAACATTCACAGAGAATGTATTCTATATTCACTTCCTCTGCATATTCAAATGTGAATTCTGTTATCTATAAGCATTAGTGCTAGTAAAAATAGTTCTACAAAATGATGAAAAAGTTAATCATCAATAATTGTGACCAAGGAAAACTAATTTAACAACTCTCAGAATGAAGTGCATGTGTGCGTGCTTTAGGGGCTGTGTCCATCCAATAAATGAAACCACGGGAGAAAAAAATCATATTACAAATTTCTGTATTTATCATTTCTGCTTGATATGAAGGAGTAGGATTCTTATTTGATATATTTCAGGTGTCAGTCCAGTTCTCCTATTGGGAGCTGAAATCAAGCTAGATCTTCCTCCCGCCGTTCCCTAAAGCCTATTATAAATCTTGTACTGAAATGTGTGAGGCCAGATCAGTCTCACTGACATGATTTTAACACCTTTGATCGCAATATATGTGACTTCGCAATTGCACTTAGGAAAAAGTACTTTCAAATGCTTCAACTGCCAGAGGCAGAGGCCGCAGAGAATAATGCACTGAAAGAAAGAGAATGCAATCCTCCCTAGTTTAACCACATGAGCCACTTTATGTGACTTAATTCCTGAAGAGAAGACACCGAATGTGGTTAGGTCCCAACAGAAAGTTTATTTTTAAGGTCATTTATCACTCGCTAAAATTAGTCTTCCTTGAAGTTGGTGTTTTTTGGTAGGTAAAACAAAACAAACTGTCACTGGGATGGGATGTTGCTATCACTCTCTACCTGTTTTCTAAAGCTACAATAACGGAGTTGCATAGAAGTATGAAAGGCAAAGAAATTGGGTTTACTGTTTAGTTTACTTCTTAGTGTTCCTGGCAATCAGTAAGAGGCAATCCTTTTAGAACAGTCTTCTGGTATACTTGTATCCAACATTGTTTTTAAAAAGAACTGTTCAACATTTTGAAGATAGAGGAACAATCTATGCTAACTTTAATTGGTTTGTATTTCCTAATTCACTAGACATTCACATCAGACTATTCATGCTAGACATGCGCCAAAATTTTCATCAGCACAGACAAACCACCTATACCATTTGGTAAAAGATAGCTATTAATTTCAATTAGTCTAAACATTTTTTTCTAAAATAGGAATGCTGTTTCTGAAGAGAAAACAAATCAATTTATTTTCAGTCAATAATATATGTAGACACAATAGATTTAGGCACACACTTTTAACATACCAAGTAAGAATGACAAAACAGTGTATTCCGCTATACTGTGTGTTCTATTGGGTAAGAAAGCTGAAACAACAATCAAATACTTCTTGCCGTGAATTCTTAACCTGAAGTCTTACCTCAATTCAACTTCAATTTTAGAGCCAAACCTCTGCCCAGTTATCAGCTGGCTATCCTTGTGACAAAATAAATTTGCCTGTAATATGTATCATATTGTACAATATCATTTAAGTCTGCACTGAAATGGAAAGAAACAAGAAAGTCTGATTCATACAGTCCTTTAAATAGTAACTATATATTTCTACTGAACAAATATAACTCATCGATCTAATGGCATTTTACTCAAGAAAATACAAATACATTTTCCTTAATGGTTCTTCCAAGCCAAATTTAACTACAGCTCTGACTTACATCTGAAAAGAAAGAGATGAAAAATAGCTTTGATGTGAAATTAGAAAGTAACAAAGGGAACAAATGACGCGCATTTAGTCATTCCTTTATTTCCGTTGGATGGACACCGATGTCATGATTTTGAATTAAGAAAAGGAATTATCAGAAAAAGTTTTTCAATTACTTGCACTGCACCTAGTAAATCCAAAGCTGATTTTCTAACAAAGATCATTAACCCAATACTATGTCCAAAACCAAAGGGCTCCTAATTAATGCCAAAAACCTCAGAAAGCAGGTCTGAACTAGTCTTCTGTATGATAGCAGCCTGAAAATCCACAGTGCAGAATTCGGCTTTTGTCACTCAGTTTTCCCATTTACTGGTTGTAGAAGCTGTTTAACGCGCACTGTTGCGTATGTAATATTAATAGTAATTGAGCTTGAAAATATATCCTTTCTGACTGCTGGCTATTTTGCTGGGATGTATCTGCATTAAAATTAACCGGAAGAGTGGATAATTTAAAAACTGTTGCATTTCTGAGTTTAAAAGGCTGACACTTCCATGGTGAACTCGCTCAAAAGGCTTACCCCATCCTCATTATTGCATGAATTCTGTGCCAGATAAATGCCCAACACAAGTAGTAGAGTTTGACTGATTTGCTATTTTTTTTTCCTTGACTTGAACTCTAGCAATTTCACAGCTCTAAATCTATACTCTGAATGAAAAATTATACAGGCTACATGCATAAATGTGACCCTTGCATCTGCAGACTTTCCTAGTAATTTGTCAGTGCTTTATTTTTGTTTCAAACAGTAACATCTGTCTCGTCTAATGCTGACTTCTGAGGTATACTTACTGTCATTTTTTTAAATAAATAAGTTTGTAAAAGATTTGCAGCCAAACTACAAAATACTAGAGATTACACATATAAAAGACTAAAATTCATTTTGTACTTCCACTAGAAGGAGATAAGTATTAAGTGAAAAAGCCTACACTATGGGACCATCAACCACTTGGCTTATATTCATAGTATCAAATTAAAGTAAAAAAGATATTTTAAAATTTATTTTTAAACTGTAAGCATTCTAAACAACACTTGACAAATGTATTTCACATCATTCTATGGTACACAGAACTACACGCGATTTGAGTTCTTGACTTCACCACTACAGAACCAGAATAAAAAACATCTAGCAAAGAGTTGATTAGACACAGGTTTTATGACTTAAAAGATACAGAGGAGCAGAAGAACTGCCTACCATCCTCTTACTGTCAGAAAACCGAGGAACAGAGCAGGTAAAGTTAAGCTTGGTTAGGATTTTTAGCAGAGGACTGCTCAGAGAAGCCTGGAATCTCACATTGCTACATACTACGAACAGAACAAAGGAGTTTGGATAACTTTCCTGAGTTCAGGAACATCATGATTTTCTCAATAACACGAGTAAAAATAAACCTTGATCTCAACAGATCTGATCTCTGCCTACTCAGAAACTATACACAACTAGTAGCCAAAAAATCAGCAAGACTCCAAATAGCCAAATTTCTCTTGACGCCATCACCTTCAGGAAACATAAGCTAGATAAGCAGATGCTGAGAGTCACTACAGACCTTTGAGACAGGTCTACTCCTGTTTAAGGTACAAGTAATTCAAGGAAATTGAATTACAAGTAAGACCTGCTATACCTCTCTCTGGGAGTCAGTTGGATGATACTCTGTCTCGATCTGGTACGCTCACACCTCGTAGGTAACACTTGGACCTCACATCAAGAGTTACGAAGGCTGATGGCACCTTTCTGATGTTTGCACTCAAGCGTCCCCGGGCTGCTTGACCTACCAATATTAGGTAAAGATTTTTTTTTTTTTTTCCAATTGTCACTAGGAGTGGGTGTAAATATTCTTCAGTTTGAACTGTACTACCTTTAAGTGGGATTTCCTGTGCTAGGATGTGCGATAAAGTTTGCATTTCAGCTTCCCTCACGACTTGCACCAGAATGCAGTTAAGCATTAATTTGCATAGTGATACTTCTATTTCTTACTTATGTGCTTGCTTTTCTGTTAATATCAAACATAACCACACTTTGCTGGTTTTGAAAGCACATTTTAAAATATATTTATTTGAATATTCCCTTCGAGATTACTTACATATAAAAATACCAACTTCCTAGAACATCTAGATGTTAATTCACAACAGGAAAGTGGATGGAGAAGTAATTTTGCTATCTGAAATGTAACTCAGTCACAGAAGCCAAAACCTTGTTTTGTCTTTGGTAAAACAAGAAATAAGCTTCTATTTTGCTATAACTCTCAAGTGTTGTCAGGAAGGATTCATCCAATAAATGTTTACTCACGGTTCTTGGTAATAGAAGTTGTTCTGATTTCAGTCAAGTAAATGACATGGGTTTTTTTCTGATTTCAAGCAAGACCAACATTCCATCCACAAAATATATAAAAAAAAAAAAAATAGAGTAATAATGTAGTTTCAGGGGTTTTTCTTGGTTTTACTTATGCATATATGGGGCTTATATTAGAAGCTTAAGCATCTCTCTAAAAACTTAATCTGCCAAATCAAATGCTACAAATATACCAGCTAAGTAAAATAATTATGTAATTTTCATTCACAACAGGATTCTAACACAATATTTTGTCCTGAAAATTATATGCTTAATCTAAACATGTTTGTAAGTTCCAACTGATGAATTGCAGAAAACTTACATGATGTCACTGCATGTTAATTGATGCAAAATTCTTTGTCACAAACATTTACCATGTTTTTTTCATTCCAGAATTCAACAGTAACCTACTTCCACTGAACTTCATCAGAAACTACATTTCACTAAAACATGTTGTGCATTAGCGTTTTATAAAGGCATATGTTTATTAAACTATTTCAATCCACTGATTTAAACTGGAGGCTGCAGGAATAAACTAGTGAAAAATCAGACATTTGTGATTGATTAGAAGAGGTGGGTGACAGTACTACTTCGGTTTTACACCAGGCTGCAAGTCATTACATGTCATTAGGCCTCAGCTTCCTATCGAATCTCCAAAAGGAAATACCTTGAGACAAAAAATCCTTCGGGCTGAAGGAAAAAACCTTTTGTTTTGAAACATAAATTAGCTGCTCTTTCATTATTGCCTACTTCAGTGGAATCAGTTTATCAAAACTTGGAAAAGCTAACGATAGATTTTTCATTTAAGAAAAACCTCTGGTTACTCAGAGTTAAACATCGTAACCCAGTAACATAAATTATGATCCAAAGCTAGAAATGCTGCACAATCTTGTGTATATATAAAATGACATAAAGAGACAAAGATGAGGTAAGCAGTATATATTTCAGAAAGATGCACATAATTGCAATCTAAAGTCTACTAACATTCTTCAGGAAAAACAAGGTCAATTCAAACATATTCCAGCTCTCTCCTACAGTTCTTCTTTGTAATTCAAAGGAAACATCCCTTGAGGAATGCTGTTTCTAAGGTATAGCTAATCACTATATCTTCATAGTACATTTTATATTTTCAAAATAAAAGATTAATAATACTGTTAAAATTACACACACACCCAATAAGTTTTAACTGACCAGTATTTAGAAGTTTATTGGTTGGAGACCACAGTTTGTTTTCAGTGTCTGCAATTTTTTTCATTTTATGTAAGTATCAACTTCAATGTGCACAGCCCTTCAAAGAAGGTGGCCTGTGAAAAGCACCAGGTGACTGATTGTACTCCCATTAGCATCAATAGCAACACCTTCCATTATTTTACCTGAGGATGGTTAGGGCATTATAAAGATGCAGAAACATGTTTTCTTGGAAATATTTCCTACAAAGAGATGTCAGTACCTGAAAAGCACCATTTCAGCCATACCATTTCCCCTACAACACTCCCCCCAAAATAAAACTATGTCCTTCAATTCTAGCACAGGCTTTCACAGCAAAGTAATGGAAGTATAACAGCTTCTTTACCGTTTTGTCACTGTGGGATTCTGACTGAGGTGGACCTTTGAGGGGTGAGGGGGTGCAAGGTTAGAGGGGGACTGCAGCTGGAGTGGGGTTTGACGTTAGCATAATGCAGAGAAACACAATAGGCAGGCAAATGCCCACTGACCACCTATAACAGAGCAAGTAACTTTTTCCTGGTTTCACCCAGGCAGGCATTACTTGGACAATACTGCCAACTCGTGAAAATGTCATAGAGTAACAACTACCCAAAAATAATACTTTGTGTAGGTTTAATTCAAGAACCATTTGAAATGCAGCATCTCTCTGCTCCTAAGTTAATTTCTGCAGATCATATCTCCCTAATATTTTTATCTCAAAAGACAAGGGCATGATTTTCTTTTTTTTTTTTCTGCTTCTAAATATTGTAATTTTTCATGCTTTGCACACTACAAATTCTGCTCATTATCCTTCAAAGCACAGCTCTAATGAAACTGCTCAGATTATGCTGTCAGCATTTACCAAAAAACTATTTATAAAGGTCATTTCCTAAGGCCACTGGAATAATCCAAGAGGACAATAAGGATTCTTTTTTATCAGCATGTCCTTCTCAGCATTTTTATGATAGAGTCCATTATTTCCATCACACATTCTGCTTATCCAAAAACCTTTCTCCCTTATCCTTTGGAGTGAGTTCCTTTGGAGAGAAAAATAGCAGCATGACATTAAATGCAGGGCTTCTAGTGCAGACAAATTTAAGACCATCTGACAAGTTGGAGCAGAGCAAAACAAACGTATGGGTACAAAATCCAGCCCTCCTGGATCAGCTGTATTTTCATGATTCTCAACCTGGGTCTAAATCCACCCAGACAATGCTCGACAGCTAAGACATTTCTGACCCAATATCCCAACACTAGGATGGTAAAGTATAAGAAAGTAGTAAACTGGCTCTTTGCTATTTTACTGGAAAACTCAAGCCATTCATACTCCTTTCTCTATTTGAATTAGAGAAACACATGTGTACAACTTCAGTAGTTCTATTTTATTTCTACAACCCTTCCTATAAATTTTATGGTCAGCCTCAAAGGAAACTCCAGTACTATAAACTCAGTCTTTTACAAAGTTACTTATTTCCAGATCTCTCTCTTCCTGTCAAGCAATGTTGCTCTTCATCCTTCACTACTTATCAGTTCCTCCAGAAGTGCTACTGCACTTTGTCTGTTACCTGTTGGAAATAATTCCCCTGTATGATGACAGCCGTATTTCTGCAAGTCACATCTTCAGCACCACTTCCTTCTCCAGGCAGCATCTGAGCAGATCTTTCACACCCACTGCGAGAATCTCCAAATGCACAAGTCCTAGACATGCTGCTTCTCTTCAGAGCTGCATAAACCATCAAGCTTAAACCATGGGAGAGCAAACAGGACACATTGCTTTGCATCCCTCTTGTTTCAGTTGTGCTTCATTTGCCGAGTTCTTTACCAATTCATGCTTCAGCTCACGCAGAAATTAAAACCCAAAGTTACAGTCTTGCCTTCAGAGAAAAACATGTTTCTCTCTTACTGCAGTGTGTCCAACATATGTTAGTCATCTAGTGAAACCATGTGAATCTTTCCTGACACTACTATTTAATACATATGACATCACTGAGTATCATTGCACTGTTAGAAGAAATAAACGTTATTTCAATCTCAGACTTTCTCACTCCATTACCTGCCTTCTCTCTTCCTATTTTCTGAAGCTGAACTAATTTTCTATCTCTATTCCTTTCATCCTACAATGAAAGCTAAACCAGAAATATTTTCAACTCACTTCCCTGAATGTAAGATAACGCAATGATGCAGTTCTTTCCCGTACATTTCCAAGATCCATGGATGAAAGTGTACAATACTGCCTACTATATTACCAGGGGGCACACAAGAAAACGAACACATAAAAACACTTTCCTCCTAGCCAAAGCTAGGTTTGAAGGCAAAGGTACACACACCGAACCTGAGTAACATAGAATGGAGCTGGGCAAGGCTGCAAGGTAGCACAAAGGTAGTACTACAAGCAGTACTGTAGCATTTTTTACTATAGACTACGTTTCAGCTACCTCCATCCTGCCTTACATTTCCCCTCAGCACTAGATCTTATATCTACATTCCACTATCCCTGATACAGCTGTATATATTCTGACACTGCTGGGGAAATCTGAGAATTGTTTTTTTCACATGGCAACACAAAGCAAAGTTTTTAATTAGAAGAGGATGTTTTCTTTCCTGACTTTCAAATGACAGACATGGTTAACAATTATAACAGTCTAAAAACTAACACAGCACAGTCCTAACACTGCCACAAAAAAACACCCCAAAACAAAAAAAAAAACAAAAAACAAACCCAAAACCCCCCCACACAAAAAAACACACCAAACCCCCCCCCATGAGATGGCACAAGCCAACTGATAGCAACATTTACAAGCTTAAGCATGCGCAATTCACTCAAAGAAACATATACTATTAACTGTTTTACGCAGAAAGTAAGTGAATACAAAGGAAAAAAGACATCAAGCCTAAAAGATACGAGTCTCAAGAGAGAGCTTGGTGATCACCAGAGTATGGGGGTAAAACAATATGTGGTAAAACGGAGCTTCACTTCCAGCTTCAGACCACAGTCACTACAGATGCCAACCGCCCTGCTTGTTTAGTCACTGCTTCATTAGTAGCAAACATAAATATTCCATACGTCATGTAGAGTAAGTTCAGAAAACACTGAAGAACATATTTTAGTGCTCAATGTATTAAAAACGGTAACAGCAGAAAGATACTATAAATAAATTACTCTTTAGTTCAGAGTCTTCATACCATTTCCTAGGATAAACAGAAATGGATTCCTGCCCCAAATCACCTTAAAGTTGCCAGGAGAAATACTTGCTCCTACGGCTCTTCCACCATCTTCAGCACTGATTTAGCATCAGGGACTAATACTGACAGCCTACTCATGCTTCCAGATTTTGCAAATACTTAAGCAAGGAAAGGAAAAAAAGCATCACCCACAAAAGTAGACTCAGCTACTACAGTTTGCTTAAACTAACAGCCTACTCCTAGCACAGATTTTCTCTATTAGTGAAAGATCGTGAGCAATTAGAAAGAGGTGTATTAGATACCATTATATCCCACATAAGCACCTGATTTCTCTTCTCCATCTCCATGTCTTCTGCCTGCTGCAGAAGAAATATGGAACCTTTTGGGAGGAGCTGGGCAGGTGAGTGAGGAAGGAGGCAGGGAGGCACCAGGCTGACCAGTATCACACAAAGAGAATTCTGACTGATGGGTGGAAAACTGCACACAGGCTAGAAAGTATTCCTGCACGAGGAGTCTGGAGGGAGCTCTGTTTTATACACTGCAGTTATCTCAAAGAGGCTAGTTTAGTTTTGGAAACAAGAGGTCATCTAACATTACTATTTTTCATGTTTGACATTAAACACTGTCTCTTCTCACACAGCTCAGCTTAAGAATCAAGTCTTAAATAACCATTTGGATCAAAATGTTGAAAGTGCTAATTGAACTGGCAAAGATACAATACTCACAATTAAAAGATGTCTCCATTTGGTTAGCGGCCAGATCCATAGCTAGAATAAAGTTGCAGATGCCAGCTGACGATCTGAGACAGTTCCACGCTGAAACACAGTACTACATTTCTTCTTTAGATGTTGGAAGGGACTACAGTGATTACATTGCAATGTAGTCACTGACCTCAGACAGTGGCTCTTAAATGGGGAGTATTGTTTTCTTCTTTTCTCAGTGGCACACATCCAGCCACAATTTAAACATTATAATATCCAAATTCCGTTTTCAACAGAGCATCCTTCAGCTATGATGTACAACTCTTCCTGTTGACGTGCAATGTCCAATTGCTTACAGATACACACTTTATTCTTTTGACTCGCCGATTGAATTCTAAGATAAACTGAAGTACAGCCTATGCTGTGCCTGTATTCTTCACTTTTGCACATTAGAAGGCACACTGTTAAGTTGATTGGTCCTAATTTGATGAGAGCTGGAACATTCTCTGAATCATCATTTTCACTACTCACGTTATGCAGAAGACTAACAACATCCTAAGAACCACTCTCAGTAGCACATGTTACGAAAAACAAAAGGAAAACAACTTTTAAATCATCAAAGGCTTAAAATAGTCAGGTGACAAACAAACCAGAGTTGTTAAAGATGTATCTGGGACACTGTAGATTTGATAAGTGCTTCACAGCTACTATAATACTCATTCAACACTTACAAAGGGCAAACATGTCAGATAGTCAGAAATATGATTCAGAAAATAAAAAGAAATTCCACAAACTTGAAAGCAGAATGCCTTTTATTTCACAGTCTGAGATAGCTCTCAGGGAAAGATAAAAGGACGTTAAGTCAGACTGCTTAGTATACCTGTGCAGCCTTGCGTGTTCGGCAGCAGGATGCCATAAAGTTGAGACAGTGAGAACATACAGTTAATTCCTGTACTTTTTATTCAAATCAGAAGTTATAAAACTGCTGGAGAACAGTAACCTTCAGGATACCAAACATGTCAAAAGAAAAAGGGGAAGTGAACAGAGCCTGAAGGATTACTCCCATAACACGAGTGACAGTCACTCTGAGCTGTATGAAGAGTCTGCCTTTTCTCCTCATAGCTCCAGAACCAAGTAAACAAGAACTTGGTTCAGGACCTATGCAACCTATTCCATAGGTCCTGAACCAAGAACAGCAGAGTAAATATACTAGCAGCTTGTAAAACAAGAAACTTGAACAAAAAAAAAAAAAAAAAAAAAAAAAAAAAAAAAAAAAAAAAAAAAAAAAAAAAAAAAAAAAAAAAAAAAAAAAAAAAAAAAACAACAAAAAAAAAACCACAACCACAACACCCAAAACACACCAGATCTGTACATTACGAATTCCACCTTTACCATGGTTCCACTGGCTTTAAAGTGAGTAATAAATCAGCTGTGCATTAACAAAAAAAAAAAAAAAGGCTCTTTAAAGAAAGAAGTAAAACCTAGGATTCACTGTATGTCAGTATTTCAAGGACTTAAATCGTGAAGCAAATTTAAGTCAAACCTCATACTCATGTTCTTCTAGTGGGGGATAATTGAAAACAACAAGAATTAAAAAGCCAAGCATCTTTCACACAAGAAGCCTTAACTCAGTGAGATTTTCTATTTTATAGCAATTAGAGATAAATATCAAAGGCCAAAATGAAAAATAACCTGTAACCACCTTGACGATAAATTAAAGAAGAATTCTCCACCCAAAAACATCTTTGAATGTTGCCTTGGTTCTGTCTTTGCTAAACTGAGCGCCAATTTTTCTTTCTTATTTCTCTTTCCATACTTGCCAGGAGGATGCCCCTGGGAATCTTATATTACTCCAAGAGTCACGGTGAGTTAGTGAACTCAGTAGATGGTAGAATGACCCCAAAGACATCAAATAGGTGGGTTTTTTAGTACCTACTGAAGGTAATCAAATAATTGATTTAAAGCTACAGTCTGTTATGAGTTTTACTCCAGTGGAATCTTGCCCGGACAGTTAACATTCCCAGGGCTACGTGTCTGCTGAACAAGGCAAACTCCTATGACCTTGACCCACAGATACTGAAAAACAATTAAGTTTTGTGGTTAGGTTTTTTTTTTTTTTAAGCTAAAACATCTTTAAGTCCATGGTCCTCCCTCATTGGTTAGATACACTTACAAATTCGTTGCTATTTCTTATAACAAACAAAGTTCTATATTGTTTGTTCCACTACTATTTTGAAACCAGGTATCAAACTCAGCCTTACGTACACTTTAACACAGGCACTTTAGCTGCTCAAAATCGTTTCTGTATATAAAAGGAAGTTTACTAAGTATCATAAAACCAGTAATTTAAACCAGGAGTGGGCAAAGGACCAATGTGGTGCAAGGGCCTATAAATGGATTCACCTCAGGCTGAAAGTTTATTTACTCTGACATCAATTTCATTGAAGTATCCCGTGGTCACACGGGAAAAGGTCTATAGCTGTCAACACAGTGGTCTTGTGAAAATGGCCTCAAGTTTTAAAATATATAAGCAAATGCTAAGCAAACAAAGATTAAAGGTGAGATAGAACAGGTTTTGAACACTGTAATATCCCTTTAAGTAATCAATTTTTGAAGTTTTTGAGAGTTGCTTTGGTTTTGTTTTGGTGTGGTTTGTTTTGTTTTAAAAATCAGTCCTTAAAAGATTGCATCTTGATGTTCACTATGAAAAAAAAAATATATATAAAAGTTTTCATATATTACTGAAAGTTATTTTCTCCTATTATTCCTGTTGCAACATCTGGAAGACAACTGAAACTCCAAAACCAACCTCCACTCCTTACACATATCCTAGGTTGTAGAAACAAACATTCACTATACAACTTTAACCAGGGAGAATTTCAGTTTCATTTAGCTAGAAATCTACCAAAACTACCAATTCATTTGGTTTTATACCATTCATTTCTTCCAATTCTCCAACTGAAAGTGTAATGGAAATCCCGATCCTCCGAGTATTTTAAGAAATAGATATTTACACAAGCATATTAAAAATGATCCTTGGACTAGCGCCAAGCTGAAAATCCAAATCAAATGAAGCCGTAGTGACCCTAACTATGTCCAAAACTACCCACAGCTGCTTTTTATGAAGGCAGGGATTCATCCATTTTTCCATTTAAATCAAGTTTTATATCCTAATTCCCATACAGGCTTTTGGAGGAAGAGAATAAAGGAAAGCAAATAGAAAAAGAAATTTCCCCACTTTTCTTCTTCACACAAATAAAAATTTGAAGCCTAACACAGACCACTTCATCAATCCCAAATTATCTCAATTGAAAATGATGCTGCAAGGCATAGTAACGATGGTAAAAGTATAAACACTGTTCTTGGCTCCAGTCACCTGTCTTGCAGAAGTTACTACTACTGCTGTTTGAAACAATTTTATAGATCAGTATCTTCTAATCTCAGCTGCTTCTGTAAGTATATATCCTAATCGTTGACAGAATGCTTCTATTACTTTCTTCCTTTGAAGAACAGCGCACTCTAAGACAAGTCAAAAGGCTAAAGTAGGGGAAGGAGAAAACAATCATTGCAACATCCGTTTAAAGACAGTGTTAAATCTTCAGTCATTGTAAATTGGCATAAATGCAAACATATTAATCATAGTAGGTCACTATTTCTCCTATTTCTATAATTATAGTATGATTACAGTATGGGAAGAGAAACAACTCTCAAGACAGTAAATAGTGAAATACATATTGATTAACGTAGAGGTACCAGTTTATAACAACTAATGCCTGTCCAAAGGAGAATAGATTGCCTAAATTTTATTAATAAATCTTTTTTCTCATAATACCATTGCTGTGCCATTTATGTACTTCCATATCTACAGTCACAGATCGCTTTCTGAACGCCTTGTCATCTCTGTATGCAAAAATTGTGCGAACAAACACCGACATTCTCATTCATTATCAAAGGTAATACAGAGATACTTTGAAGCCCAGCTACCCCACGTAGTGTAAGCATTATTTTTTTTTCTTTTGCCTCAGTTTATTTCTTTTTTTATTACTCAAAAGCAGATGCAGAATTCTGCTCATCTCACCTATTAATCCAATGATGCTTGATAACCAGTTTTACAAGCCTTGTTATTTTCAGAAGTGCAACTAACATTTTTAGCATGGATTTAGAGGTTATATGAAATGCAGCCAATTCAGAAAAGGATTTGAGGCCTGAAAAGATTCAGATCTTTCTCTGGAGTAGGTTTGCAGGGGTACCTGGCATGCAAACTTTGTGAAAGCTTCAGAGCCAGCTGAGAGTACACGCAGAAGCACCCACTGTTTCACATACATCAAGGGAGTCGTTTGGAACAGCCGTCGGATGCGTCAGATGCTGCTGCAACAGGAGGTGACGCCGAGAACCCAGCCTAGCTGGGAAAAAACCACCCAGATAACAGATTGCCAAGTACACAACGGCAATTTCTCAAGTTACTTTTCCAATAGTGCTCAACCCATGCCATAATGGCAGCAACTAATGGCATTACCAGCATAAATATTATAGTCTGCTGAAACACAAGGAATCTACAAAGCTTTCATCTTTTGTTACACTGAAGTGCAGGGCTGTCCAACCAAAAAACAGCAAAGCGGAAGTCAGCACAATAATTCCAGATTAATTCCAAGTATAATTTTTTGCATTTGAAGGAAGTGGCAGGATATGAGAACTTAAAGCCCAACATTATCTGTAGAAATAATTTGATATTTTTATCTGCAAAAGGTGTATCCAAATTTGATACCTCAGCTGTTGAAAAAAAAGATTCAGCTGTTCTGAAGCATTTCATTCTATACAAGTAGAAGTATACATATCTATTCAAGCCACTGAGAAAAGATAGCCAAAAATCAATTTTTCATACTTCATTATGTGTCTACAACCAGAAATCCGTTACACAGAGGCACATACACTATACATATTTATGTATTTTTCCCTTGAGCAAAAGAGATCTTTTTACATTCAAAAAATACACTAATGGAATTGGATACAATTTTTGTAGCCTTTAGTTTCTTTTTATCAGCACCCACAATGATGTTTTGGCATCTACTCCCGATGAGGTGACTACCACACTGCCACTCTTTTTTGTTAAATTAACAAGAGACAGGTAAGAAATCTCTCCCTCCTCATTAGTCTGTGGCAAATAACAAGCACTAAGGAGACCTCCCCCCCACATGCACCATCTATAATACAGTGTTATCTGTAGAACACAAAGATTTACCCTTAAGTCAGCATTAGGTGTACATCATTTATGAGGTTTAAAGCATATGGAGCATAGGTATCTGTAGCACAAGCCGAATCTGTTCTATTGCCCTAGAATTGAGGTGGAAGTGCTAGCTTTTTTACTGCTTTCTCATTAGAAAACTTTAAGCCATACTTTAAAATAATTTTTAAGCTTTTATTTTAAAGAAATAACCCTACATTAATACCATAATTTCTAAGTCACAAGCAGTAATGAGCAGAGCAGAACAAGTCTCCTTCCCTCCAATGTTTTCTCACACTCCACATACAGAGCACTTTTTTTTTTTTTTAAAATCATCTTTGTATAAAAAGAGTAGCACCTGGATGTAGCTAGCCTCCGGTAAGATACAGGTAAATAGAGTCTCTCTCAAACAGTATCAGTACTCCAGCTTACTCCTTCACCACGTAATGCCTCTTTTCATCTACCTCCTTCTAACAGATACCAAAATGAGTCTGTTTTCCCATCACCCCCCATTGGTCTCTTACACCTCATCCCATTAGCTCTCAGAATGGCTATGGCAATTCCTCACTTCTGACTTTGTAGAGTGAAACTTCCCGACAGCTCCCCTGCAAATCAGGTGGTTGGGGGGACTGCTTGGATACGGATGTTTGTTTCCAGCTTAATCACCAACTCAACTGCTGAAACACCTCTACTTATTTCTCCAGATAGTTCCCTGCAAATATTCACGAGAACAAAGATTCTGTTGCCTGTCTAAATACTCTTCTACAGGAATGGCTCAAGCTACCTTAAGGGTCATTTCATTCCCTCAAACGTGGAACAATTTAAGGCAGATGAAATTATTCCATATTGCTTCTTCCAAGGTTTTTTCACCTCCCTCTGGTAGCAACCACTCTAGTCAACAGCACGTTGTTCTACAGGTTTAATCCAGTGCAACAAAAAAAATCATGTTCCTGTAATGACTAAATGTTATTGGGAAGGGTTTTCCATTACACATAAAAGTTCCATCTTAACATGTGTTATAATCATTAAGCTTAAGCAGCAAAGAAACATATGACGTGCCTACAGTAAAGAAGAGTAAGTGCTACAATATTTAACCTTGACTTCAGTGTCAACTTCTGTACATCACCTATTAAATGGAAAGGTGAAGTCTTTTGGATCACATTTTATAAGCCAAGGATGGGTGATTCGTCTCACACAAAGGTAACGTATATTCCTTAAACACCAAGTTCTGGTGTACATGTCCAGTATTTCTTCCTAGCTATTTCAGAAGCTATTTAAATCTTGTCAGTCTAGGTACATATGAAACAGGCAATACCATGTAGTATCACATTAAAACTGGTAGAAATGCAATTTTTTCTGAGTGCGTATGGAGAACTTATTAGTATTTCTTTAAAACAGATTTCACCATTTCATTTTTACAGCAATTTAATTCTTTCTGCTTCTAGGAACAGATAACAATCTTACCCTGAGCCAAAAAAGCTCCAGCTGAGCAGAAATTAGGGAGGGAACTAGGATGCTGGAAACAGGGACAAAGAGAGAGGTATGAGTTAACGAAAAATATAAAATTAAATGTCTGCTTTCATAAGCTTTACCTAAGCCAAACACTGCAGATCTGTGCATACCAAAAAGCAGATAGTTGTTTTACAAGTAAATAAAAAAGCAACTGCAGAGAAGTCTCTATTCACTATGCACTTGAGGAGCGTATGTTTTTTATACATCTTTCATGTATGAATGCAGAGATTTTACAGAAAGCAGTATTTGAGACTGATTTTGCACCAGATTAAATAGCACAGGCTGCACTGATTGCGAAGTTAGAGATGCTTAATGAAGGAAACCGAAGGGAAGCAGCAATGTTGCGGTGGGTTCTGACCCCCCCCTCGCCCCATTGTCATCGAGGCACCATGGTTACAGATTCATTTCCCAAGCCTTACCATTTGCATTAAGCCAAATAACCTTATTCCTCAACTGAGAGCGAAACAAAGAAAGCTGCAAGGCTAGACTTTCTAAAAGAGGTCAGGACAGATTGCTAACAGTCACGACTATTTGGTACCCCCCATACACATTAGCAGCTAAATAACAGTCTAATTTTCAAAGCATCTAGCTCTCATTTACAGTCAGATTTTCATAAGGTTAGTGCAGCCAACATGCTGTCCCCTTTTGAAATTCAAAAGGCATCAAATTAGACTCATTCAGCTCACTTAAAGAAAATGCCCAGAACTTCTGTACTCTCCAAAGAATACAGGGGTCGATCTGCAGCGGGGCTCATGGACTCTGCCAGTCACTAGTAAGTAGTAAGAATACAATGGCTATGTTGAGTATTTTGGCGCAGAAAATAAGAATTAACCATCAACTGATCGGTTTCAGCAAAGCAGCTCAAAGGTTCAGCTATTTACTAAACACAGTTGTTTGATTTGCACCCTGGCTGAACTTCATCCTGAAAAATATTTCCTTACAAAAAAGCTGTAAGCAAAGCAGCAGTAAAATTGATTTTATTTCTCCATTTTCAAGAGAGACATTCTCTCTTTGCACATCGAGCACACATTTCATTATGCTGCATCAGGAGGAAGAAACTTCCTCAACAGGCAATCTAATGCCACCCAGAGCACCGCTGCTTTTCAGCCTCGTCAGTTCAATTTTTCCACACTTTTTTTTTCTTTTCTCTTCTACATTTCAATAAAATCTCACTTCCCCCCCTCCACACACCTTGTTTGCTGCCACAGGTTAGCCTGAAACACACGCATGACTGCAAAACCACTCCGACACAATGAGGACGGTGTACGTAAGGTGGACACAGTGTATTACTGGGTTTATTGTCACTCTAAGGTCCCCCAGTTCACCAAGCGATTCTGAAGCACAGAGTGACAGCTCCTACTCCTGTCGTCATTCACATCCACGAATTACAGCAACGCCTGAAAAGCAGCATCAAATACTGAGATGCCAACAACTGTACAGCACTAATAAACAACCACGTTTCGTTTACCACTTACAGCACTAGATAATTTGTTTTCTCCCTTCCCCTCCCACTACCAGACCAAGTTTTACAAAGACCCATAAGAGCTACTGAAAATATGTTGAACCGTTACACTACAGCGAAATTACATCATCAACCCCGATGGCCTGTCCTTTCACAGAAGGCGCTTTGATGCTCCTGAAGCAAGGACATAGTAGCAAAGCCAGGGACAACACGCACCGCGGGGTCAAAGCGTGGCGGCCTGCAAGAAGTTCGCATGGCCAAGTCAGAAGGACGTTCTGCTGCAGCTCCACCTCCAACTAAAAGGCAAAGCTGTTAGTTCTGCGATTAGATGGGATTCAGCAAAGAGGTGCTTGGTGTTTTAAGTGCTGCAATTTGTCTGACAGTGGATAAATCTGTGTTTCAACCAGCTTCTGCTTTCGTAATTGGCAAACAAAAAGGAAACCTACCTATGTCCTGCAAGGAAACTGTGAATGTAAATCGACCAAATACGACCATTCATAAATAACAATAAAAACACGTAAATGGCTGGAAAAAATAACAATTTTGGTAAAATACACTAGCTGGCAGCATGCTAACCTTACCTTCCTGAGATAGTATGTGGAGATAAAACACACTCAGACTTTTTTTACACTTCTCTACTCCTTTCCATAGAAGCTATCAATCAATATTGACAAGTAAGATATTGAGAAGTTCTGTACACACCTATTTCTTCAGCTTGGAAGAGCTATACGCATTGATTTCTCTCATGATTCACCAAAGTATTGTTTGTTTCAACAAATACAGCAGGGACTTCAGAGGGAAAACTACAAAAAACATTGCTAGGATAATATGCAGTAAAAGTAAAGATTAATAAACATGGGAGTGATATGAGGCAAGGGAGGAGTAAGTAATGGCACAAGGAAGAAAGGGAAAAAAATCTATAGTAGCATACAAAACCTGCTATTTGATGCAATATCATATTTATTCTTCAGCATTCCTAAAAGGTACTTGCTGCTCTGAAATCGCAAATATAACAATATACATCTTAAACCTTCGCACAATATTAAGTTTGAAGGATAGTATGAAATATCTTTATTCTTTCTGACAAACATATTACTCGTCTTCCATACAGAGAATATTTACAGATCTGACCCTTACAAGACAGCTGGTGCACCCATTGTGCAAAACTAGACAATGAGAAGAAACATTGGTTTTGACAAGTGGCATAAATGAGATTTGTCTGCAGAGTGGTACATCATAAGTATTATTATCTGTGAATAAGTTTCTGTTAAATATAGAAAAAAATATCGAACCCACAATCTCGCAGAAAGAGGGATCACAAGTTTAGTTAAAGATATCCTTATATTCTGCCCTAGCTATAAATTAATAAATGAGAAAGAAACAGGAAAGCGTCAGCATTATAATTTCTATAAACACAAAGAATGCATTAAAATGTCAGAAGTAACTCCACGGCAAGTCTCCTGGGCAGAAATGCATTACACAAAGCATAACAAGCAGAATTCAAACCATTCTATTACGTTAAGACTGAATTCTAGAGATCCTCAAGATTTACCTGAGATCACGTGGAACATGAAGAATATTTTAACTGTAGAGTAGATCAAATCTAAGATAAGTCTTTCCTGAAGATTACAAAAGTTTTTAGCAGCATCCTTTCTCCTCTTTTTTTTTTTCTTTTTTTTGTTCGCATTCCCAAAATCAGAAACATAAATGACAAAACATCACCAAAGGAATATTTTTTTTTTTTTTTTGTATTTATGGCCAAAGTGAGACAGACTTTCTCCCTGGATTTCTAATTTAGGTTGCTGAGCTTAAATTTGCAGAGCGCTTTTAAATGTTTTAAGGCAGATAACATAGCAAACATACCACTTCCAAGGGCATCATTCTTAACCAAAAATTAGCCCTATTGTAACACCAGAAAAGTCCATAAAATCTAAAATTTTTATTTAAAAGAAATCCTCTCCCCTGCTCAGCAAGTGCAAGACATACAGACAGAAAAAACGTGCGGTTGTCCTGCAGAAGGGCTGCAAACATGGAGAAGCAAGTCTAGTACGCAGGGTTAGCAGTAAGAACATACGTGTATACACCCACACATATTCTTCCATGCGCATAGAGCGCAGTTCAAGTACAGGGATTCCCAAACTGCCATGCAAGTCCTGTTTGCTTTCCTGCAGGAGGTAGAGGCAGCACACCTACCTTGCTTAAAAGCTGCCTGCAGATTCGACGTGGCTGCGTACGCTAAGGGAGTACGGCTGGTGGCTGCACCCATGTCAAGAAAAGGGTCTCTCATTTTGCCATTGGCAGTTCTGTAGTCCAACATCTGCACCCCCGAGGCCGTGTGCTTTGTGCAGGGGGGAGAAGGAGAAGTAGCTCCTCCTGCCCACACACCTGGCGGTTTGGGTTTTTTAGTTGGTTGGTTTGTTGTTTATTTGTTTGGGTTTTTTTGGTTGGCTGGTTTTAGGTTTGGTTTGGGGTTTTTTTTGGTTGGTTGGGGTTTGGGGGGGGTGGTTGATTGTCTTTTGGGTTTTATTCTTTTTAAATATATCATTGGAGCTCAAAACTTTTCTCCCAAAAGAAGGAAAAGGCTTCATTACACCAAATAGCTTCTAGCTTGCTGTATTAAGCACTTGCTTATAAGTCATCAAAATGAAGCCATGAAGCTAAACATATTCCTTGAAATAATAGAGTTGTGACAGTGGTAAATTTGTCCCATTATATTTAAACACAGTCCACAACTAAGCACGTGGTTCTTCAGGTACACTACAGTTGTAAGCCATATGCTAAATGCCACTTCTGTACTTCAAATATAAGTCCTTACAAGCCATTAACCAAATATGCATCATCGTCCACATTGATAGAAATCAGAAACCTTTCACGGCCCAGAAAACTCAGACAACAAAAGCAAGTGTGAAAGGAATTCTAAGCAGGAGACAAAAGACAGAGTTAATGCCCCTGCATTTCTGGAAGAATTCAGAAAGCACAATATATTAATATAGCTAAAAGTCTTTTTTGCCCCTCCAAACCTACAGCAAAAAGGCATCATATCTTTTCCGCTGAAGAAGTAGCCTACTACCGCTCTGCAGAGTTCATCTTCAATCATGGGGAAAGGGAAGGACGGTGCTAGACCTCTGCTAAGATCCCAGAGTGAGAATCACTTTTGGCTACCTGCTGGAACACATAACGATGGTGTGGCTACAGCCGAGGGCATTAGCACACAGGGAGCCTCGTTCTCCCACCTCAAAATCTAGAAAGGAACAGGGGTGCCTCTACTCTCACAGCAGTCTAAATGAAAAACAGTTACTTTCAACATCTGATTAGAGCCCAAACAGGGCTTCTAAGATGGGAAAGCGCTTAAGAACTAGAAACAAGGACTTTCAATATTCTCCCCCTCATCCCAGTATAATAACAGACATTTTCCTTTATCTTGCCTCAAGTCTCAGACTGAGTCCTTCACACACCTTTATCTGAGAGGAGGGAAAGATGCTAGTATTTTCATATTCCTTAAAAAAATAATTACCAAAACCAACAAATGGAAAGAAAATAGTCAACCCTGAAAATACGTCCAGGGAAAAAGCAAGCATTTAAATCGGTTTCTCATGTTTAATAAGGTCAGTGAATTCACTATATTTCTGTCACTTCCAACAATAGACAAACACCAGCTCAACACCCACACCTTCATTAAGCACCATCCACCTACCAGAAATGAGCACACCACGTTTATCCTTCTACAAACTACAGAGGCGGCAGTCTTCTGAGGCCCATGACTTACAGACTGCTTTGTAACATCAGTGTAGTAACGCTGCCAGTAAAAATCGGAATAAACAACCATCAGCCACTTCTCTGTCATTAATATAAGTTCTGCCTTTTACAGCCCTGTTTGGACATCCATTTAATGAGTTGCTGTAGTAGTAATATTATTATTGTTAAAGTGCATCTTGTTGAGTAGCATGAAAAAACTATGCTGCCTTCAGCATAGTATGAAAAAAGTAACATGCACACAACCATCACATTAGATCTACCAAACCCAAGACATCCAAGCAAATATAAAAGCAGTCAGGAAAACACAAACTTAAAAATAGTTTTACCAAGTTGAATTCACTTTCAAAAACGTTCCCCTTAACTTTTTATGAAACTGATTTTAGAGCAGTAGTGTTTCTTATTCCATCCAAACATACGTAGTTTGTAGTTAACTAGACAGGAAAATACACCTCAACCTTGTTACCTCTCCGGCACTACAACCATCTGGAAATATGATTAAGAGTCACCATCATGTCTCAAAGTCACACCAAAACCTCGTTTAGGTAATAGAGAAAAGATTGTTCATTTCAAAAACATGAATTTCTGCAATTTGCTAGGCATTTGGTTCGTGCATATGATTTTATACCATGCTGAGAAGTTAGCTGCATAGAGTTCTAAAAATGAAAAGTTAGCAATAAACACATTTTTAAAAGCAATAGCTGTGCTTCTTCCTCTTTTTCACAATACTATAAAACAAGATGACATGCTGTGTTAACATAGCTGAACTGATCAATTCATATTTGTTTACAATTAGGCTTGAAGACATGCTGAGGTCTTCCAAAACGATCGCCATGGCATGATGCAAAGAAGATGGCATCACCGCATGACAAGGAATAAAAAGCAGCAGTTGTCCACCTCTGCAGCAAGTCCTGTGCTCACCAATTTCAGCACCGATGTATGAAATGGAGATATTGTGCTTCCGTACAAACGTTAAAAAAAAAAAAAATCCTCACGACGGAAAACTTTCTGCCCCGCACAGCTGATAGTTTGCCTTAGCTAAGCAATTTCAGGCAGCAGGGTATCAGACCCTGCTTTTTGCAAACACAACTAGTCCTGCAAACCTAGTCTGTTTGGGTCCAACCGATGAATTAACCGTACGTTTAGAAGAAATACTAACTGCCACAGACAGAATTGCCTTCTGCTGAAGGAGTTTAAAGCATAATCTCTTTCCAGTAGATGGCATATTGATAGCACTGTATCATTTTTTAAACTTCCATCATGTGCTGTTGAAAAATTACTCTATGTTCTACACAGCCAGTTAAAAATCAAGTGACTGAAAGCAACTGCTGAACACAGTAGTCCAGAACTCTTATAAATCTCCAACTTTGCAGTAGAGTTTCCATCTCCTTTTTTAATAGGACGACCCATCTGGTATCAAAAGCAAAACTTCACTTTGCAACCCATACTGTACTTGGGTGGAATTTTAATTGGAATTTCTCTTACATTGATCATTTTCACCCCTCACTTACAGAAGAATATAAATCATCATGTGCCATAAAATTATATCTTTATGAAAGTATACCCACTCCTCAGAGTCATAGTCTTCATAATTACCATTCACATGCCAACTTCACCTTCTTCATGTTCTTTCCAACTATTTTTTGAAAGATGGGGAAGAACTTGATATTTTTTTCCTTAACAGTTATCAAGAATGAGCTACGGTTCATTTTTTGTATGGGTAATATTTTCTCAAGAAGATGAGGACCTGCTTTTAGGGCTTTACACTAGATGCTTTGTCCCAGTTTAGTTCCATGAGTGTTCCAGTAGTTTGTAAGACACTTCATTAAAGAAATAAAATATGAAAATTTAAAATACTTTTCCACATCTCCTCAGTACAGTTTAATCTGCACAAGCTCATGCAAGACACAACCTGCATCTGTAAAAGCTACCTTGGTGCTTCCTCCACATTTTAACCCTGGCATAACCTAGCAAAGAATGTATCCCTCTTAAATGAGTTTAAAATTATTAATCCAAAGTGACAACAATTTTCATGCTTGATTCCTAGTGAATGTTTCCTTAGACCACTTATTAAATCAGAAGGGATAAATGCTGAATCACAATATATTACAATTTCCCTCCAAGTGTTATATTTCAAAGAGCACGGGAGTGGTTCGCATAGACTGGCGCTGTAGGGTCTCTAAATCAGAAGCATTACAAAAAAAGTACCTTCTCTCGACAGTAACAACCCCCTCCAAAGTAGTGAAGTAACTGAAGCATTTTGATATTCCCAATTTCTCCCTGCATTCGGGCCAACTCAGAGATTTTCAGTTATTATTTGCCTGTGCTTGAGTACGCACAGTGATGTGCTCCTGCTGTACTTGACTTTGAGTACTTAGCAGCACACAATTTTTTTTTTTTTTTTTTAGTCTCAGTGAACAATTAAGGCTTAAAACATGCAGCACTTCTGCAAAAAAATCTTCTCTGATGCTGATTTTATGGGAGGAGACCAAGAATAAGGGAAAAAACACATTTCCCTCATAAATGTGCATGCATGTATCTTCTGATAACGTGCTTTATGGACTTATTACCAAAGTACCCTATAAACTTCTCCCACACGAGAGAAATACCAGAGTCAAAATTTAGGATTCATTTTCTGATAAGGAACTGGAAGTTAAGAAGCCTGAACTGAGAGCTGTGTCATTACAACAGATCTGCTCTGTACCCAGCATTAACTTTCCATCTGTGTACATCAAGACGACGGGATAGAGCGTGTCCGCTTTATCTTTTCTTTGCTAAACATGTTCTGTCTACAGCATGGAGAATATAGTATCTCTCAGCAACTGAGCAGTACACGTTCTTATCAGAACACTACATGGTCAGAACAGGTTTTATTTTTAAGCTGCGATAGATTTTGTTCCTATTTTCTCAGTGATTTATTAGACTTGCACAGAAACGCTTTTAGACTGCAACAACTTTTTAACGCATTTCCTGGCGTTGAGATCACGCTGCAACATCTCACCTGCATTTTGCAGTAAAAACAGGTAAGCCCCAGGTCCACGTTCAGATATAGAAACCTAAACTGACGTGAGATCACTCTATGGTTATATTTTTTTGCACTCTATAAAGGAAAATATTAGCATGCTCTCTATTGCAGCTGTTTGGCTTCCTTACACCCAACGAAACAGTCTCTCTGGTTTTACTGCTGTAAATACAAAGCTCGTATTTGTCCTGTCTTGTTACGTCACGCAAGCTGGGGGTGAACTCACACAGAAGTAGCTCTTTTACATCCTAAAAATCCAAGCCTGGAAACACCAAGAGAAGACTCAGTATCTTTCAGGGGATCGGAGGGGGATGGGGAGAGATAAGAATCAGGGAAGGTATCTGCTCTAAACTTGCTACCCCAGGAAAAGCTGAAATCTCTATTATTCCTCTCGAAAGCACTGAATCTAAGAAAGCAAAGCAACCAGGGGAACTCCGGGCGAAACAGCCTTCGGTACTCACCTAGCGCTGACGACCAGCGCAGGAAAGAGAGGCAGCAAGTAATAAGCGGAGACGAATTTCATCCTGGAGCTCCTCGGGTTTGTTCCGTTCCTCTCCCCGCTCTTCGCACCGACTCTT
>JMFS01108862.1:0-28691 GCA_000699545.1 Podiceps cristatus
CCGAGGGCTGGAGCAGCTCTGCTGTGAGGACAGGCTGAGAGGGTTGGGCTTGTTCAGCCTGGAGAAGAGAAGGCTGCGGGGAGACCTGATTGCGGCCTTCCAGTACATAAAGGGGGCCTATAGGAAAGAGGGGGAGAATCTTTTCAGTAGGGACAACGGAGATAGGACAAGGGGTAATGGTTTTAAACTAAAACAGGGTAGGTTTAGATTGGATGTAAGGAAAAAATTATTTACAATGAGAGTGGTGAAACACTGGAATGGGTTGCCCAGAGAGGTAGTGGAGGCCCCATCCCTGGAAACATTCAAGCCCAGGTTGGATGGGGCTCTGAGCAACCTGGTCTGGGTAATGGTGTCCCTGCTCACTGCAGGGGGGTTGGACTAGATGACCGCTAGCGGTCCCTTCCAACCCAAAACATTCTATGATTCTATGATAAAATATTGAACTTGTGCAACAAAGCAGGTGTGTACAAAGAACAGTGCAACTTCTTTGTAACCCCCTGAAATAGACCAGTAACTAAAACCTTCCTGCACTTTTAGACCAAAGTAGCTTGCAAAACAAATAAAATCCTTATTTAATAGGTAGAACTGAGACACAGACATGAAATACCATTTCTCATTCCACACTAAGTAGGCAATAAAGCCAAGAATATAACCCATATTTTCTAACTTCTGGACTAGTCCTTTCCATCAACAGTTCTTTAAGATGCTTCTATCACATGCACTATTTCTCTACCTTCCAGTCGCTGTGCCACTCAGTCCCAGGTGGGTGGCAAATCAGCCTAGAACTCTTTCATTAAGAAAATAGAGCTCCCAGTACTTTGTTTTCTCAATTTGAAAGAATAAAGGAATCTTTACTCTACACTACAAACACACATTGTTCTTCCCAAATTGATCCTTTCTTAATAAAGCTCTCTTTGTCACTATGGTGCATTTCACTTGCATATATATTGTATTCCTTTTACTTGTTCATCGTTTAATTGGAGAACAGCAGGTGATCAAAATCACGGTAGTAAGAAAGGTGTATTTCTGTAGAACAGATGAGATTGCCATTTAAATCCATACAGGGGTACTTTTAGCTTTCTCTATTAAAGAGACTTGCAACTTGCAAATCCCATTGCTATAAAACCAAAGCAGAGTCTTACCTGCCTTACGAGTTTGCTCAACGGTACACCCATACACAGATGAAGAGAAATCTTAGGCTAGTTTGTTGTCTTGTTTCTTCACACTTGGTCTGATCTTTTTTTTCTACCAAAGCCATATCACAACAAGGCATATAAACTTAAAGGGAAAACATCTATCTTCCTTTCACTAAATAATTATTCTTTTAAAATTCATTATCAGTAATAGCATACAATTGTTGTCCAGATTTAAAGAAACAGATACCGAATGCAGTATAAGTGGAATAGTGAAGTAGCATACACAAATTGAGTAAGATATTTAAGCATAGAAATGCTTTTTAATTAAATAAGTCTATTTTTTCTAGCTGGCTATGTTTTAGACATATCTTTATAACCATGTAATAGTCCCTTCTGAATAATTGCCTTTGATTTGCCTTTCTGTAGTCCAAATCTTCATCATTTCTAAGTCTCTGTAAACACACAAACTAGTGATATGATCTCTTTCTGGCAAATCATGAACCAAGCCTGGAAAGCTAAACAGGACTGAATAAGATGGCAAAAGTAGAGAACACAGTAAAAGATGCTCTTTCCTTTGTTCTGCTTTTTTTTTGTACATGCTCATTTTGCTAGGATTTTCTACTCCTTTTTAAAATATATATCCACACATCTACCAAATGTGTACCTATTGCATGACTTTTCAACCTTTAAAATATATATTAATACCAAAAATTCCTAACAAACTGTCAGAGACTGTCGAGAAGCAGATGATCCCAGTATTAATTGCTAGTAACAAATACCTTAAGTTGGAAGTCCTGCATCACACAGTTGTTTAAATGTGAGACATCTTTCATATAATACCTTTACAGACAGAAGTCTGGATAAGCATGCTTATCTTTCTTGCCTTGTAGGTCATCTCATTTGTATTCTGACTGATCAGAAGAGGGGTGAATGTTAGTCATTGCCACAGATATTTTTGCTTTTCCTAAAAAGCAGTAATCAGAGAAAGCTCTATCTTCAACCATTCTAAGTAAACATTAGCCCTGAACAAGGTTTATATTTAGGTCAGCAATGCCCAGATGCTTTATTAGCATGATTAAATCAACGTGGTGGATTTCCCTAAGTTAGCTGTAGTGCTATGAAACACAACTACTTACAGCTAAAGCATGTTTAGTGTTACTTGCTTTACATCATTGCTGCAACAGATTACAGGGAAAACTAGTTTATGTAGTGTCAGCTTGAATTAGTAAGCAAGACTGTTTTCTTTACCTCTGTAGTACTTTCTGGGAAAATCTTACACACACCATTGCTCTGGTGTGTAGATTTAAGGAGATGGCATTCAGAGCAGCTTTGGTTCATTACCCTGTGCTTATTAACGTATTTTAAGTGTGACTATGTATCATACATTAACATTGGAACACATTATTACTTTTAAATCTTATTTGACTGAGAAACAGAGGTTTCAAGGACATTATAGTCCTGCAAGGTTCATGAAAACAGGCAATCTGAAAGAGGATGAAGGAAGAACTAAAAAGCTTATTTAGTACAAGTAGATAAGCTATATAGGAGAGGAACTCAAGAAGTCAGACTTCATAAATTATAGGCAACTGCTTTTGGGACTACCTTATCCATGGTTGGGTTGAAGGCTGGATATGAATTCTTATCTATATTTATAAATAATATTTATTTAGAATTTCTGATTTATATTAACATAAATTCATTTGTTGACATCTGAAATATCATTAAGAAGCTGATGCATTTTAGAGTCAGTGAATGTTTCCTAATTTTATTTGACTGTTTCCAAAAAAGAAAAATTGGACCTCTTTCCTCCATTTACCTGTTTACATATACTTTTTCTATAGAATAGTTTGCATTTCCCACACATAAAATATTTGTTTATAAATGGAGGGCTTGTTTAATTGTAACCATAATGAATCATAAACTCTTTTATCTGTTCTTGGAGGTTTCTCCAGCTGAAAATGTCACCTGGAGTAATGGGTTGACAGGAACCTCATGAAGTTCAACAAGAAGTGCAAAGTCCTGCAACTGGGGAGAGGTAACGCCACACACTGGTATGTGCTGGGGGCAAGCCAGCTGGAAAGCAGCATAGCAGAAAAGAATGTGTGGGTCCTGGTGGACACCAAGTTGAACATGAACTGGAATTGAGCAAGGTATTTTCAGTTTTATACAAGCTTTGGTGTCCCGTGGTGCACTAGGAGGAGTGTTGCCAGCAGGTCAAGAGAGGTGAGCAATCCTCCCACTTTGTTCAGTGCTGGTAAGGTCACACCTGGAGTACTGCATCCAGATCTTGGCTCCTCACTACAAGGGAGACATGGACATACTGGAGAGAGTCCAATGAATGGCCACAAAGATGATAAAGGACTGGAGTATCTCTCCTATGGAGAAAAGCTGAGAGAGTTGGGACTGTTCAGCCTGGAGAAGAGAAAGCGCAGGAGGATCTCATCAATGTATGGAAATACTTGAAGAGAGGGTGCAAAGAGGATGGAGGACTTTTCAGTGATGCCCAGTGACAGGACCAGAGGCAATGGGCACAAACTGAAACACAGAAGGTGCCTTTTGAACATCAGTAAACACTTGGTTACTGTGATGGTGACTACACACTGGCACAGGTTGGCAAGAGCGGATGTCCCTCCTTAGAAATATTCAAAAGTCATCTGGACATGGTCTTGGGCAACCAGCTCTAGGTGGACCTGCTTGAGCTGAGGGGTTGGATCAGATGATTTCCAGAGATCCCTCTAACCTCAACTGTTTTGTGATTTCCACAGCAGTCAAATTTCAGTCTCATCAGCCTTATTGATGTAAAGAACTAATGTGACTGAACTCCTTTGGCCTTTCAACCTACAAACTCCAGATTTTCACAGAATCACAGAAGGTTGGAAGTGATCTCTGGAGAGTGTTGAGTATAACACCTCTGCTCAACACAAAGTCAACTAGGGCAGGTTGCTCAGGGCTGTGCCCAGCTGAGTTTTGAGTATCTCCAAGGATGGAATCTCCATAGTCTCGCTACTCAACCTGTTAACAGCATTTAGAGAGCATCACTGTAGATAAAGATTTTATTTTCTTAACATTAAATGGAATTTCTTACCTTTCAGTTTGTGTGAATTCCCTGTTGACCTTTTACTGGGCACCAATGAGAATTCTTTGTCTCTGTCTTCTTTACTCCTCACCCATCAGGTACTTACACATACTGATAAGATTCCCATGAGCCTTTTCTTTTCTGGGCTGAACAGATGCAGTCAGATGGTCCAGTCCCTTCACCATTTCATTATCCTTCGCTGGATTTGCACAGGTGTGTCCATGCCTCCATTGTGCTGGGGACCCAGAATAAGACAATTCATATTACACAATTTCTTCAGAAAATATCATGATGCTACAAATTAAATCCTAAATGTGTTAAATTTCAGATGATAGTTTAAGACAGTAGATGTAACAATAAAAGATAGTGAAACTCTGTCAGAAACAAAAGATTTCTGAAAAGTATACTGGTATTGCTATTCTTAGAATAATAAATCTATCATAAATCCTTCAGGAAAGTATGGTCTAAATAAAGTCTTTTTGAATGCCTTTTTTTTTTTTTTTTTTTTGTTTTTGTTTTTTTTTTTTTGTTTTTAAATAGAAATCAAGATAGCTTTTTGTAGAGGCTTCTTGTTAATTTTGGAAACAATCGAAGAAAAAGATTTCAACTCTCATTAAAGAATACTAATTATTTTTATGTCTCTAAATCTTTTCATAATTCAGCTTTATTTCATACTTTAATAATGACTAGGGATCAGAAAGTAATAAAGAACAGATACTTCAGAGATTATGAATTAAAAGACTAGCCTAACCTGTTATAATAAAAAGAAAAAGCTAAATATCTTCTTGGACATTCATATAATTAGAAAAACTCTTGCAGCAATGTGGAGCTTAATTCTGCTGCTTTTTTATTTTTCCCTATTAAGTAACACTTTCCTTCCAAATGATAGGGTTTTTTTCCCCACAGTTTTCCTTATAAATCTTCAGAATTACAGTATCAGTGCAGGATTTTTCTATTGCTTTGCTATACTCACCCATTCATCTGAGGTTAAAACTGCATTGAAAGGAGCTGTGGCAGAGCACAGTCATGTTTTAAACATTTATGTGCTGTATGAACTATTTCTTATGTTGAATATGATCTTAAGTTTGTTCTCATTGTTCCTGAGGAGCTATACCATGAACATTTGTAAAATACCTGAACAAATGCCACTTGGTCAGAACTCATGAGGTGATGAATGTACTAAATAGCTTGAATTACAGAGATGGAACTGCACTTAATACCTGGAACTACACAAATGGTAAAGCACGCTAATTTTAACATAACATTGCCACAGAAGTGTTACGGAGTGGTGGGAGTCAGCCTCTCTGTCTCCTCTGTACCTTCAGTGCTGTTAGCATTCCCATCTAGAGAGACATTATTTCATTTACTTTGGGTGTTGGATTGGGCCATGAATGAGGTAAAGTCAACGCTTCTTGAGTACAACCATTAGCAGAATGCCAATAAACAGTTTGGTGAGCATATCATGGAAACAGGGTAGGAGGTTTCTGGAAACCTCAGTCATCTGCACTATCCCACAGGAGTCAGTGGGACTATTCACAACTTGTCTGCTTGAGCAAGTGCAGGTTGCTAGAGAGCACCTCCTTTTTCCTGCTCCCATATCTCACATTGCAGAAAGCACTTTCCTGCAGCTGAGACATGCTAGGGAATTGCTTTAGACACCAAAGCAAAGCTCTATTGAAGTCTTGCCCCTGCACTTCATTTTTCCTTTCTGTACTACTGAGAGAGGCAGCAGATAGCAGGGCCTCCTGTGAAGGTCATTGAGGAACTGGTGCTAAGAATCCACTCCCTGGACAAAGGCAAGGCTTGCCTGTCACGGCAAAGTTGTTCAGAGTATGAAAGACATGTTCAGTGTGGGGGTAGAAAGATGGGGAGAAATGTTATTCACAGTTTTGTTTTCCTGTTCTTTTAACTTTTGCTTGGGGTCAAGGACATTTTTTTACCATACCTTGCTTTTTTCCCAGTAGAAAAAGTAAAAGAGACATTTCATTGTTATTAACACTTTTTTCTTTACAGCTCTCCCTGAGGTATTATTATCTTGCAGGTGCAGAACTGTGGAGTGGAAGGCCTGGGTGACTTGTTCCTGGACACCTACTTATTCATGAAGGAATCAAAACCAACTTTTTTGTGTGTTGCTGCAGGGCTATGACCCTTGTCAGATAGTGAAAGTCTGCAATGTAATAGTCTTTATGGACATTCCTGGTCATGCCATACCTTCCTTATTCACCTGACAGATAGATTCTGACAGATTTCTTTGAAAACCTGACACAATATTTTATACAAAATTCAGAAACTCTGAAGCACCTCAGTGTGAGGCTGAGGAATACAAGAAACAATATGTTTTCCTTTATTGCTTTCATCCTGCTATTGAGTTCCTCCATCACCTGGTAGTATCTCCCACCAATTCCTGTTTACGTGGTCCACAATAAAACAAAACAGTGGGGGCCTGGGGAGCAGGTTCAGAATATGTCTTGCTAAATGCTATGCTTACTCTGTAACTTCCCCTTAATTTATCTTCCCTAATTTCTTGCATGTTTCTCTTTTACAATGTTTCTCAATTCCTTAGCAGGCTAAATAATTTCTAGTAGAGAATGGAACTGTGGATGGAAAAAAAATCTGCAAATTAGGTGTGGCCTAGTCCTCTCAACTCCTAATTGCTGGTGAAGGACTAGACAATCTTTTCTGTTCTCTTGCGTGTCTACATAGAGAACAGGCTGACAGGAGGTGTGTACCATTCCTTTCATTTTTTTGTGTGGTTCCTCTAATAAGCAGATATGCAAAATGAATCTTTTGGATTGACATGTGTGAAGCTGAAATTTTGTAGGAAGGGTGGGACCTCTTTATTTCATTTGCATGTATTTACCCTTGGAAACAGAAGTCATTTATATGGATTTCCAGGAGGACTGTATAGGTTATCCAAAGACTATCTTTCAAAGGCAACTCTCATAAAATATGCATGCAAAACATGCCTATGCTGTCACAAGCAGGTAATTTCACATGCAAAAATATGCTGTTGTAGACTATGAAAAACAAGCTGTCATTCATACAAGCAGTGGTTTATTTGTGCGGTTAATATTTACAGATTCATCTAGGAAGAGAGGCCTGCTGGAAACAATCTGGGTCATCGGGTCCAGTTGCCATAAGTGTGGTCAATAGATGTATAATGCAGATGACTTCATAAAACATCTATTTGGTGCACTCAGTGCACCACAGAACCTTTAGGATACAATATCAAATGACATAAAAGGCTGCCATGGGCCACATGAGAAGATCAAAGATATCAAGGATGTCAGTGTCCTAGATTCTTTCACTGTGGTTCCGTATATAGCCATAGGGTCCTAGAAAGCCTACTTTCCATTGAAAGGCTGTCAATTTTTTTTCCTTGGAGATTCAAAAATGGACTAGACCAAGGCCCTAGTCAGTCTGGTCTGGCTTGCCCTGACGTGAGTCATAGGTTGGACTAGATTACCCCAAAGAGTCCCTTTCAACCTAACTGCTTTTATTATACTATACTGTTCTTGTTCTCAACTGTATAGCTTCCATCTGAACTGAACTGAAGTGCTTCCATGCTTTTCTGTTAATTTGCTGTAGGCCAAGGATTATTTCAACTATTGACATCCTTGCTTATTTTGGGACTCCCTTTGTCTCTGATTTTTGAGCCTTAATCTAAGACATACAGTCAGGAGTGAGATAAATGAACACAGAACAAGAATAAATGTTCATGTTTTCATTAGGTTATGAAAAAAGGCACTTCTGACTTACTGTGTATTAAATGAAACACATCAGCCTGTCTCTGGGGTAATGCAAGAAAAATGCACGAATGAAAGTCCTGGGGGAAAGACGAGCTCTCTGTACCTTATGTAGTGAGACACTGTAATACTGTATATTGCTGAAATTTGGGGGAACATCTTCAGGATTTTGAACCTGACATCTGTTCTATTTGCTTGAAGAACAACATAAACAAACTAGATGGGAAACATGATTGGGGGGAGGTTGAAATCAGTTTCAACTTTCAGTTGAAATCAGTGGTAAAAGTTCTCTGAATTTAGTAGAGATGGATTAGGCACTTAGCTGAGGAATTTGTTAGGGAAGTTTTCTTGCCCTTGTGTTAGCCTAGAAGAGATCTGGTCAGCTAAAGCCAACACAATGCTCTGAAGAATGATCCCATTCGTCATAAGAGCTGACAGGTCCTCTCCATCAGTGAACATTCATGCTGATAGTGTAATTCCAACTGAGCTCAGCAGAAAAGCAAGCACCCACATCTAGCTGTTTTAATTTGGTAGAGCATAATTAATTAAAGTTGTATCTGTGATCTGTTAATTAAAAGAATGAAATCTGAAATTAGATTTTTGGTAAAACAGAAAATGTGGACTTGGCAAAAGTTTTGAAACTCACATAAGGCTTCTGATAAATTCGCATTGGATATGCAGTTATTTGGGGGGTAGGGTAGAGGTTAAAAGAGGGTCTTTTATCTCCCCCACAAAACCATCTGTGAGCCTTTTTTTATCTGACAGGCAGTAGAAGAGGAGGAGATGTGTAGGAAAAATTAAATGTTCACATTGTTCAGGAAGAAGAAAGGCATGTGTCCTAGAAGCTCTCTTATCCAAACTTCTTCTTTCCTAAAAGCCCTATAAGCCATATTTAGGTCATGTCCTCTGAAGTGCATCATTTGCCTTAAGGAACTCTTCTTAGCAGAGACCTCAGCGTGTCCAATTACAGTCTGAGGGCCTGATCCAAATATCGCTGAAGCCAGTATCTCCACATTCCATCTCAGTGATTGTAAATGAGGGGGTGGAGGTCTACTGTGCAAAGCCATAAAAATATTCTCCATTTTGAGGCACATGTAACTAAAAAAATCCCTGATATGTAAACAAGCATTACTAATCTATAGAGAAGTTAATGTTGAAATACAAAGCACCACTCAACATGTTAAATTCTGTGTTTGTCCAGAGAATCTGCGACATCACCCAGTTCAGTTTATAGACCTTTTTTTTTAGATGTCCTTAGACATCTATTTTTTTGTGTATCTACCTATTCAGAATCCTAGGACTGGTGATTTTTCAAAGTAAAACACCATAAAGAGTTAAATCTATGCCATACGATATGGTAATCAATGACCTAAAATCATACATACATACACACATATATGCAAATATGTGTATATATGTAAGATATATATACATGTACATAAGATGCATTATTATATGTGAAAGATACAAAGCTGAACATTCTACTCATAAAATTCAGTGTTTTTACATTAGCAACATTCAGTGTTGTTCTTTTAGGCAAGCAGTACAGGAAATGAAAGGGGAAAAAAGTGGGGACAATGTTCAGTATCAGTAGGTACTTAACAAGAATATCTTCAGAAAAATTATACCACTGAGTCTTAGAATATTTTTATAATTTCATCATATGTCTCTATCAGGGTGGCACAAAGGAAAAAGTGTATTAAACATTTTTTACAAATGCTTGAAAGTATTTGAAAACATCCTCTTGGCTTTATTTGCCCAAACAGTTTTCTCTCTCGCAGACAGTCTGCGTACTAGTAAGTGTTATTGCATCAAACAGGGCTTTGACCCAGCATCCAAATAACTCAGTACTTGAAAAGTAAAACAAGTAAAAAACAGTTGTATGAATTCAACACAAAAATGCATACACATGCAGACAGACGATGTATCTCTTTATCATAACAAATACTCTCACGAGTCTCATATATGACTAACAGATACATTCTCGGTGTGTTTGTGTACATAAGTGCAAACACAACAGACACACTATAAGGACACATATAATGTGTCTAAAAGCTGGAAATATTTCTACTTACTGTTCCTGTAGAAACCAAAATATTTTCTTCAGTATCTTAGAGTTCAGGTAAATTCAAATAAAGAAACACCTCGACCTGCCTATAAGCAAACCGATAAGGAAATGGAGTTTGAAGTACAATTTCAACACACCCCTATGTGGTAAGTTGTTAAAATAAAAAAAAAATACTTTATATTTTAAGGAAAAAATATTTTTCATCATATGTTGTAGATAATTGGATGTGGAAAAAAATTCATGTTTTCGGTTACGTTTAAATCTGATGATGAGTTCTATAAATTGGCAATTATTGATACTAATAAATAATTGATGGGTCCTTGTTAATTAATAGGATGTTTTTGTTAGGAACAAGATTAATCAGGTATTTCCAACCTGAGATGTGGGCCAGAACATAGTAATAAAGAAATTTTCTTTTAGGTTTTATAGCCTGGAAATGTTCTCAATATACAAAAAGAAAATTATTTTTCTCTAAGTATTAAAAAAATCACACTTTTAGATTGATTCCCATAAATTCAATTTTATGATTAATAAATATCATTTATCTATGACATTATCTCTAATTAAAGTAGATGAAAGCTGCTTAGCATTATCCAATTCCTGATTTAAATCCTTGTGTTTTTCACCTACTATTTGAAGGGTCTCTCTAGTTAAAATTTGTTCTTTCAGTCTGAAAATATGGGGCATATGACACAAACCTCTACTTTTTCAACAGTCATGGTTTCAAGTGCCATAGTAATCTGCAAATACTATGTAGTGACACTTCTCATGATGAGATGTATTGCCATGTCTCTGGAGCTGAATGACATCACATTCTGGGGGCAGAGTAGGCCAAAGAGCTGGCAGAGCCAAATTTGTCTCTCTGTTACCTGCACCTTGGACACCCGAAGCACCAGGAGCATGCCTCAGCCACAAATTCAGATGTGATCAGGGATCTGCAGGCTTTTAGCTCCATCAACACTAGTGAATAAAATAAGTCAGGGACTCTTCTTTGGTTCTGTGGGCAACTGGCATGATATCCCTAAGGCTGAAGTGTCTACCCTATAGCAAAGTGGCCTCACCCTGACTGCCCACAGACCCTTGCATATACTTGTTCCCCAGCTCTGCCTCGTCTTTGCCAGCAAGTGGAAAAAACCAGCACTGATTAACCTGTTAGGGCTTGTCTACATTATCCAGTCCTAGTCCAGCAGTATAGGCAAAGCCTTGTTTTAACAATGTACTTATTTCCTGAGGTTTCCTGCTTTTATGCATAAATATAATTAGAAAATAAAATCTATTCCATCAGAAACAATCACTTCAAAATGGCCAAGACCTTCTAAAGCTCTTCAAAATGCTCTCACTTGTTCCACCACTCACTGAAGGCTATCACACAACTCACCAGTGTCTGGCCAGTGGTGGTCTGAAGGGAACCAGTGCAAAGAGATGTGCAGAAGGATCCTTTGCAGGGTCAGTGAAGCTGAAGGGTTGTTGTCATTCCTTTCCAACAGTCTACAGGCCACAATCTCAGTTCCTCTGCAAGGCCCTCAGCCTCAAAGATATGTGTGATGTTTTTAATTACCAATACAACTCTTAACGTTTTAAAGAAACTGTTTTCTCCCGTCCCTGCCTTTAAATGGAGGCAAGCATACAGCCACAAAAGGCAGACTCTAATGGCACATACTGAAATGCTCATAGCTTACTCAGTGACCTTGTATTATCTTTTTTTTTTTTTTTTTTTTCTTTCTTTTGCATTTCCTCTTCATAACTTGTGAAATCCTTCTGTGTTCCTAATTCTTTCTTAGCCTGGGCAAAGCTAACAAAACTAACGGGTGTTCTGGAAAAATGTACGGGACAGAACTGTATGTGTGGGTGAAGCAGGATGCAACATGAGGCAAGGGTTTCTTTTCCCTCAGAATGACTTATATATACATGGAGGTCTTTTACTTATGGAGACCATCACCACCACCACCTCCACCAAAGAAGATAAAAAATAAATCCTTGCCATTCTCTGAAACTGGGTGCTAGAGAGTATGTACTGAAAATAATGCTATTCTATAAAGATGAATGCTCATTTTGGTTTGGTGGGGGCTTTTTTGATGGATGCCTGGGACCTTGTGCTCAATCCTGGACTTGCATACTTTACTATTGACAAGGACAGCTGAAGTTGTTACCACCAGGAGGAGAGAGGGAAGAAGCTTGTTTGCAGGGGAACGTGTTCTCTCTCTAATTCTAATGATTCCTGGCTATTTTTATGTACAGTAGTTAGTTTTCAGACTGATGAGAAGGAGTCTCATTTGTGCAGATGGGAAATGCTTATTATGCTAATAGTGTTCTGCATTGTTAGTGGAGATTATTAGACAGAGATGTTAGAAATGCCTCTAGTGGAATTATGTAGGTGACAAGGTAAAACGAAGAGATAAATGACAACAGTGATTAAGAAATGGATTGTGCTGAATACCACAGTGTGAAAGAAGAGGGGAAAGGAACTACTCTTACAACAAATTGTTTAATCAGTGATGTATCTAAGAAAAAGATACATAAAAGATCGTTTACCTAGATGATACCAAACACTGTTCATGGGATTACATGTGATGTTTAATCTGGAGAAAGCTGAGACAAATGTCAAAATGGTCAGCAAGGAGAAAAAACAGAACACCCGAAATTAAGGAAACCACAGACAAGCTTGTGTTTTATAATGAATATATTCTGCCAAATAGCTGTATTATGTATGGCCAACTATATATTTTAACATGCAGTTTAGTGAAATGTGCTGTTCATCTTCTTGGAATTTGTAATAAATCAAGAAAATCCAACATTAAAGGTAGGCATACAGGCTACATAGTCACACCAGTCTCTTGTATTGCATTGAAAACTGCTGCTCTTTGGCATGTTGTTTCTGTACCCAGATCCATTGTTCCAGCTGGAAGATGGGATTTGTGACTAAAAATGTGTCTGAAAATAGGCATTGGACTTTGTTTCTGAAGCAACACATGTCAGCAACCTAACTATGCCGTAAACTTTTACTAAATGTTTGATGGAAATCAATGGTCATTTATAAAGTGCTGTTGCAGCATTGCAGTTTGATATGACAGAACTAGTCATAGTAAATGAATGATTCAAGGAATATGGCTTTTTTTTCTTGTCTGTGAATCAGCAGTGAATCAGTCCTCCCAATATATTGATTATTCTTAATTATTCAGTATGGATAAAAGCTTTCCTTGTTTTGTTTTGTACCATCATATGGCATGTTCAAACATTGATCATTTTGACCATTCACACTTGCAATATCTGACAGACCACTAGAGTTTATGGAGTCATTTTGACTCTCTCATCATAAACCTGAAACTTCTATGAGAGGCAGAAAAGTGATGAACAGCAAATAGGTACAGTCGTTAACTGATAAAAAATGTTGTTTGCATTCAAACTTTCCTGCTTTTGTACCTGGCAGGCAATATAATGATAACTTTTTTGTCCCTGAGATTGAATATATGTTAAACAGAGAATTCTGATGGGAACACTTTGTCCTTTGGATTAATTCTGTATAATATCTGTGGCTTCCTAGTAGAAATAATCATGAATCCAAAGGCTTATTGACCAGATAACTTGACCTGACTAGTCATAAAATGGATTCCTGAAGTTTGTCTGAAGTGGGCCTATATAAAATAGCTGTTTGCTGTTTTCCAGAACTGCTGAATGACCTCATGCACCAGCTGGCTTTATTTCCTCCTATTTTGATTGCATTGATGAATGGCCAGATTCTCTGGTCTACCTGGCCAAATTGGGTGACTATCTATCTCCCTGAATGCATGGGTTAGGGGTTGGTGTGTCCTCTGTTGCTGCGATACCCGAGTGCCTCACAATCTGTAAAGCCTCTGACAGGGGCAAGCACCATTATCTCCTTTCACAGATGGAAACTGGAGCAAAGGAAGACTCCATGGCTTCTGACTAATGTCACATAGGAATTCTTCAGTCAAACAAGAGACAAAAGAAATTTTCTGGGTTCTGGGCCTTAAACATCTAGGACTTAAAGATCCTTTCATGTTGATAATGCAGGAGATGATACTTGAGCTGCAGAGAGCAACAAGAAAGGTCATCTCCCATGAGGAGGTACCCAGGATACAGAAAGTGTGCTCAGCTCTTTTTGGTGCTTGATATGAGGGGAAGAGGAAAGGGAAAGGCTGCTTCATTTCTACTGAAAAACAATTCAGAACAGGTTGGTTCAGATGTAAACAGGTGTAAGCAAGGAGGAATCACCTGTGCCATGCTGTAAGAAATTCTTTATTCTTCTCCTTGCTGACACTGAAGATCAGGCAAGGAAAGTTCATTGGGTAACCCCCCAGGAAAGAATGGGGTCTCTCTGGTGGGAAGGCAATAGAAGATATTTCTTTCAGAGTGGGAAGTTCTTGTTTTAAACACTATCAGTTTTTATGAGACTGTTTAGTGAACTTGGACTGTTTCTGCTAAGAGAAGAAAAGACATTTAACATGAGGGCCTGCACAGAGCCTTTCAATATTTCTTTAGGTATGGGCAGCTATTTGCTGGGCCTGCCTGAAGAAAGATGGGAGCAAGGTGATCTTTCCTTTGGGTTGTCACAGCTATAAGGAGGAACAAAGTGTGGAGAATATTTCTGTACCAGAAGTGTCTCCATGAATCCAAGTTGCCTCTGATCAGGCACATTTTTGCAATACAATCAATTATTGTCTTATTTTACAAACATCTGAGACAGCCTTACAAGACAACTTCTTTTTTTTTTTTTTTTTTTTTTTCTAAGTTGAGAATAGACAGAGACACAATGTCCTCTTTTTGCTAGTCAGCCCATTCCCACACCGTCACAAAAGCATTGTCATCAAACTAAGCCTCCAACTGTGAATCTGACCTCTGTCCTTCCTGGACAGTAAAAACATCAGTCAATACTTGAGACCCCTGCAAACAACAGGCTTTGATGAGAGTACCCTAAAGCCTCTAGCACGCCACAAATCTGGTCACTGAAAAAAAAAAAAAAAAAAAAAGCATCCCTAGATGAATCCCTGGACAATATGAGTCTCAAAAACAACCACTCAGTCTATTTCTTTTGTACATAAGGTGACTAAGAGGGTAGTAAAATGCTGTCCCAATCACTTCGCTTTCTTCTTGATCTCTCCCCAGCTTCAGATTTACATATGGCACAGAGAGCAATTCTTGCATCTTTTCAGATTCTTATCAGGGAAAGCTAACAAAACATTTTGGGATAAGGCATTCTGAGTTGAAATGTCAGCATTTAGTTCTGGGCTGATTTTACTTTTGGTTATGTCCCATTGACCTGCCAAATTGCTTCCCAAAACTGTGTTTCAGATATCTTGGGATATCTGGTGATTTGTGGTAGAAAAAAGAACATGAGGAATACTGGATACTGCAGTAACTAGTCCAGGTACAGTGAATTCTTAAATGGAACCAAAGTGAAACAGGGTGATTCAGTTCAATAAACTGAATTTAAATGTCTCAGTAAAGTAATATTGTTACACAGTATTTTGAATTTTTAAAATTATGTCAGTTCCATTCCATTAAAGAGCATTTTTTGTAGTTTTTTATCTCACAGGAGGGGAAACATTCTGCAAAAGAAAAATTCTTATTTCTATTTATCAGTTGCAGACCGGACAACAATTGTGTGTACTTTTTGACTTTTCAGATTCATTTATTTCATTTAAAAATGAAACAGACAACCTGGAAAACTCTACTTAATAGAATAAACCAGCACACATAAAAACCATCTGAAAATATTTACCTGAATTATTGTATTTTTTAATAGATCTTGACATCGTCTGGCAAAGAGTAAAGGTATTCTGATTACTTGGTTAGCCAAGTGCTTACTTTCCCACTAGGTAAACAGTAGATGACACTGGTTCTCTAGAGTGAGTGAAGAGCTAGAGTGAGGGCTGAGTTGTCCTGAGAGGGGGACCACAAGATCTCTTAATGAAAATGCAAACCTACTAATCCTACTTGCATGTTCTCTTTGCCACGTTCAGTCATTGTAACCACTGGAGAGGTATTGACACTTGTACATATTCTGTTCTGCTGGTGACTTCCTTTTTCATTGCCTCCAGAAATAGTCAGAATAACCACACTCTTAATCCAGCTATCTCAGATAGGTGCCTTCACGTAAATGAACAATTCAAGATTGCCATCTGCCTAAAAATGAATGTAGAGCTACATAAGAAACACTATTCCTGTCTAGTAAAACTCTTCAGACATATTTCTGTATTTTTCGCTCTCCTTTGGGATAATCAAGTATCTTATAAAGTCTGTTGGTGGAGAACAGAAGGGAAAGAAAATGAAGCATGAGGTAAGGGATTTATGTTCAAATCCCTGCTCTGAACAAGCACATTGTGACTAAAAAACCCATCAAATTGTGAAATAATGAAAAGTAATTCATAAACCATCATGAACATGTAGCTTTCCAGCTTCATTCTATCCCAGTTCCCTAGGACTTCGAAGATTGAATCAAAGTTTCTACCTTCTGTTGTTAAAATTTTCTGAGATGTTTTTTCTCTTTCTGAGGATTTACCTCTGCTCCATGATGATCATAGCATTTGGTGGGTACCTTCCACCAGAGAAGCTGCTCTTGCCTAAGAACAAACTGTTGAATGCAAAAACTTTCACAGAGCTGGATTTAGGCTTTGGAGTTCACGGGAGATTAGGAAACCTCTAAAGGTGAGCATTTTCAACATAAGCAACAATATTTTTCTCTTTGTATTTTCATTTCACGTAAAATTTCAGAATGTACACTATATGATCAGTCTTTTTCTTTCTTAAAACACTTTTGAATCCACATGAAAATCATGTACAATGTATCTATATTGTTTCTCCTGCATGCAAGAAAGGAAGAAGACAAAGATTACAATGCCTAGTTTTAAACATTTAGCAAATTTTCAAGTATAAAACTGGGAAGGCTATAAGGTAGATTAATACTTCTCTTTGCAGTAAGACATAACTCCGATTAACTACTGCTTCTGTAAGTGTAAGAAAAAACAGATATATTTCATAGATTTTTATATTACGAACTCTGAAGAAATTACTGTATTAATCTAGAGTAATTTACTTCATAACTTTGGACACAGGACTTCCCTAAATTAATTCCTACTTCAACTAGAGTATAGCTTGTAGAAAAGAATCAAATCTCAATTAACATCTTTAGCAATGCTTAAATAACTGTATTGTGACTAAGTTATGCTAAGAAATGAAGGCAAATTCAGTAATGATAAGCTATACTACATATGCTGTCAGAAGTGCACCAGCCTCTGTTCAACTCTTTAAATGCTGCTATAGATCAAATCAAATTTTTAAAAGTATATATGAAATATATTTGTGCCATGTTTTCAATCCCCTAGCTTTTTTTGTTTTAAAAAAAATTTATTTATTTTTAATGTATTTTTAATAAATCAGAACAATTCCTTCTACCCAGATAATAGTTCCTGTCCTCTAAACCAGTCATGCCCAAACCCAGGAAACTTCCATGACAGGATCATTTTGTGGAGTATATGGTATGACTTCACTGAAAGCAACCTACAAATGCAGAAGAAAAAAAAAATTAAAAAATAAAGGCTGTGCATACATCCCAAGATTTTGATTGCTTTCATCAAATTAAGTTCCCAGTGTTAGGAAAGATTTATTACCGTTTTCAGTGTGTATATTTAAAGTCAGTCCGGTATGCGTGTTTAAAGTAGTAAGGTAGACATCAGAAAGTTAACGGTTTAATAACAAGTTGCCTAAGAATGCCAGGGCCTTTACAGGGATCCGAAAATAATTGACAGCTATTATTCTTCACTTAGGAGCAATGGCCCACCCCAGGAGCAATGAAGAGACAAATCATATAGTATCATGTTCCTCCGTGATCGAACAAATTCAGGGGCCCATGGCTAACTGCATGGCCTCTTGTTCAGCTGCAAAAGTGTCTTTTTATTTGTTTGAGGAAGTGCACAATTGAATACAGAGGTGAAAGAGAGGCCATTTCTCTTTTCTTTCTTTTTTTTTTTTTTTTTCCACTTTTCCCCCTCGGCTTCAGAAAGGTCAGGAGCCTGCTTCATCTGTCATGCTTAATCAGCTGATGAAAACTCTGCTGATGCACGAGGTTGTGGCTCCTCTATTTTAAGCATAAATCTTAATGGAAGAATCATTCTGTAATGTGTTACTTCCTGAAATGTGGAGCTGCTCTTTAAGGAGAGTGCTGGAGACTACTGGTAGCATGGGTGTACAGTGTTTCTGGAGCTCTCCCAGGGCACCATGCTTTTGTTGGGTGATGTATGTGACAGCTTCCCAATTGCATATGATAAGGCATGTAGTCTCAGACTCCAGCAAAAGGCTGTAACAAAGGGACTAGACGTCTCAACTGGAATGTGAAACAAGTCATCATGACTGCAGTATAACAGGATGCTGCTGACTGAGGAACAAAGATGGGAGTACATTTCAATTGCCAAAATGCAATTGCTCATTCCCCTCCAACCCATCATCTTTCTGAATCAAAGTGTTGTGCAACGGTCGAAAAATGCTGTGTATCTAGTAAAGGTTAGCAAGAGACGTGCAAGTGTTGAACTAGAGAAGAAGATAGAATTATGCAAGATTGGCACAAGTGGTCTTTTGTCCTGGCTGGTAGGTCTGGCTGAGCATGCAGAGGGACAGATACTGTCCCTCTCTTTTCAGTGACACATCTCTTTTAAAACCCTTTTGAAATCTTTGCAGTAAAAGATGACTTTTCACTAAAAATTATTTATCAATCAACCTGCCGTCTTCTAGTAATTAATCTTCAGATATGACATATGTTTTACACACATACATTCCAGGAAGGCCCAATAATTTCTTTCGGGAAGAAGGCCCTACAAAGAAAAACTGCCACGGCATAGGATGCAGTGCCTTCTCTGTTGTCATAGAGGACACTCAAAAAGCAAAAGGGGACTGACTTGCAACATAGAAATATGCTGTCCAAGATGGTCTTGGATACTGCTTTTTTGCCACAGGATGGAGGAAAAAGAAATAATACCGAGCCTCACACAAAATGAAAGTAGTCTACAGCACCTCTCCTTTTCACTTGAGCTTAATCTCCCAGAAACACACAACTGAAAAAAGAAAAGGAAATGATACCTAGGGACTTTGTGTGGGCTCAGAAATGAAGAAGCCTTGATGTGGCCTGTGTTAGGTATTCTGACAGGAAAATGTTTGCTACTTTAAGAAAAAATCATCAGAACTGGCTGGATGTCAAGAAAGTTTCATCCCATAGGCTGATGTGGAATTAAATCGTCATTGTATTCAAGTATGTACTGAATTTATGAAGTCCAACACTAAATACAGGGCTACACCAAAGAGCCTTCACAACAGCCTCCTTCTACCCCGATTTTATCTCATGAAATTGGGAGGTATTTCTCATTATATCACAATGTACAATAAAACACAAGTGAACGCACAGACAAGAGATGTGTTAGGTGCATGGAGCATTTGTCATCTCTTGTCTGACGTACATGGAATTCAAGGTCCTTGTGGTTCCCAGAATATTATATGAATACTGCCAATAATTTAATGGTGTCTTAAACTTGGAAATACTACCTTGGGCATAACATACATGGTCCATCTTCAGAGAAGCTGAAGAACATTTAAATATACAGCCACCTCAGATGGGCATAAGCATGGTATGTTACATCACCCTGCAACACAGCTTTTCCCAATATACAGGCTGCAACCTCGTGAAGAATCATGATGGCAATTCTGTTTCTGGTAGCTAAGCCAGAAGCTCAGCTTGCCACCACATGTAAATATGCAACTGGAAAGGATATGGGAACTGGTATTCTAGTGACAAGATGCAACTCTGCAAGTTATTGCAATGTCTCAAGACTGAGTCCGTGTGTGCTCATGTGTGCATGATTCATGTCACTCGTTCTCCACCTACTGGTGGCATTTTTAAGGCCTATAAACCCTAATGCCCCTGTTATGAGTGATGTGGAGGTTACCACTAGTTAACCCCATAAAAATCTGCAATCAGCTAATTGGAAAATTCTAATTAAGCCTGTGCTCATGGTGCAGACATTCATATATGAAAGGCACTCAGCTTGTCTGTACGACTGGCCTGCTTGCCACCGGAGAGCAGCAATGGGGTTGGGCAAGCTTTCCTTTTCCAACCACTGGAGCATGATGGCCCGGATGACTGTGTTGATGGCTGGCTTGCTGAGGGCTGATTTTTCTGCTGCAGCCACCCATGGTTCCTTAGTTCCAGCTGCCTATTCATCCATGTTCCCTGTTCTCACTAATCGCCATTTCAGAAACAAAATGAACGGGGGTGAACACAACTATCATTAGGAAAAACGATGACAATTAAATATAATTAATAAACACTCCTATTACAGGGCATATGCATGCTGTGTGTCTAAACTGGACTGAGTCTGAAAATTAGTACACCTCATTACCCAAATGAATTGGAATTACATAGCACCACTTCCACTATTAATATAGCTTGAAGAAATCCTCCATTTTTTCTCATATATATCGGTTTCCAAAAAACTATGGGCTTTTTAGTCAAAGAATATTAGAATGAACATTGCTAATCACATCAGTCCAGATGGTTGGCTCTCTTCTTGCCAAGTGGAAGTATTGTAACCTATTTTATGTGCAATTTACATAAGCTCCATGTTAATAAAGATCCATGAGCTTGTGGACTTTGTCTCTACTCTTCTCTATATCATGGCTTCAGTCCACAGCGGCAGAGCATAGTGCTTGTGACTGCCATTGATGCTGGCCACTGAAGCCAGGACTGCTCAGTTCCTTGCCCCCAACTCTTTGTTCCTGTCTTCTCACAGCAGTATGGGATCCTGAAATAGATCATTATCCCCTTTTGAAGTTAAAAGTATAGTTAGGAGCATATATGCCAAGCCCGCATAAATCTGTGGTAAAGGCTGGAGTGAAACCTAGCTCAAAATAAAATTATCCTGTTATTGTGTGCATTCAGCCTGCATTCTCAGACCAGCTGGAATGTGTTAGAATTGTTTTGTGTTTATGGACTCTCCATCTAAACCTTACACAATCTAATTTTCTCTGGAAATTTACTAACTTTGAGGCTACTGTGCACCCTGTTGTTCAGTTAAACTAGGATTTTCTGTGTGGCAGGTCACACTATGCTGGCAGTCACAATATATTTTTCTGATGGGCAGAATGATGTGCTTATAAATTCCTGTTGATAACTCTGTAACTCATATGAAAAATTTTTTGTTGCTGAGAGCATATCTCCAGTAGGTTTGCCAGGTCATACACCTTTCTGTTATTCAACTGTTATGTGGAAAGAAATCATGCAACCACAGATCATCTAACATTAAATCATGGGCTTGACTGTACCTCCCCCACTTTTTAAAAATTAGCATTTCAAAATGTATTATTAGAGCCTATTGGAATTATTCCAACAGGTATGGGCATAGTGGTGGAGGGTGCACATCTAAGTGCTGTGTAGTAGAGCACAATAGACTGCCAAGGGCTTAACACTTCATGTTGTTGAATTCAGTCTCCTTTGATGCTGCTGGAGAAAGGTTGGAGCTAATGAGATGAAAGATCAGATACCCCAGGATAGGTTTGGCTCACTCAGGGATTTCTCTTCCAAAAATCAACAACAAAACAAGACAACTGTCTGGAGAAACAACACATGGCCCAAACAAAACATATTGGACTCCTGAAATCTCAGGTGCCTTTGTGTTGTCTTATTCGTTTACGTTTCACTAACAGGTCATCAACTTCCCAGGGGATATGGGCATGAAAACCTGTGTTTTGTGTAACCAAAGGAGAAGTACAGCCCACCTCTCTCCCTGTTGTAGAAGTCCCTGCCCCTAAGAAGATGGTGCAGCCCATTCACTACCCACATCCTGGCACTTCGAAAGGAACCAAACTGAGCTGTGAGTGGAGAAGAAGGAGAATATCCACTCTAAAAATTCAGTTGTACTAGAAGAAGAAAATTTGTCCATTTGAAAAGATAGGGCATCAGACAATCTTCTACCACATGATACAGTATTTGTGGTGAGGGTTGGACTGTAGCCTAAGTTGGTGCTTCCTCTGGATGGGCCCAACTGTACACTAATATAATTTCCAATGTACACGTCTCGATCTAATTTGTAATAAGCAGCCAATGTGGCTCTGATGCCAGAATAGGGAAACAGGAAAATAAACAGGTAAATTTAAGAAGAGAGATATAAAAGCTCAGAAAGAAACATACTGGTCAGAGAGACTGCTCTAATACAAAGGCTAATTGGTACTTTGGAAATATGCTCCAAGAGACTTCTTGTTGCTATTAAATTGAATTTTGCTATTAAAGTGAATTTTGCTCTTAAAAATGTGACATCAAAGAAGATTTATAACAGAAAGGGTAGTCCATAGTATCAGTTGACTGGGAGGGCTATGTTATCTTTGAAACTGGAAGTTTTTAAGAACAGCTTGCACAGGCATCCAGTGGTCTTTTTAATGCTTTTCAGCTGCTGGGGATCTCAAGTGAAATTTTTATAGTAAGTTGTGTGTATGTGTGTGTGTGTTTATGTATATGCATGCACACAATGTGGGTTTAAGAGAACAAATTCTTATACAGCAAGAACATCCTAGATTATCCATTACCAAGACAACACTAGTTATGAGAATATTTAGTGGTTATATGCTAGAAAATATTAAAACCCCACAACCATTGCTTCGTGAAGTACCTTATGAATTTCTCCCGTGCACAGCTTCTTACACAAAGGTCAAGGTGATAAGGTGATGCTTACCTGAAAACTCCTTGAAAACAAACTCAAACTCTGTGTGAGACCATTTTCAAACATCACCAGTCTCCAAGACTCCAAACATGAAAATTCAGGGGAATGTTCTGTTGACAGGAAAATGTCACTTGCATTTCTGACAGACGTTGCCTTGTTCGGTTGTTGGTTTGGTGGTTTTTTGTTTTGTTTTGGTTTTGTGGTTTTTTTGTTTGTGTTTTTTGTGGGGGTTTTTTTTTGGTTGTTGTGGTTTTTTTGGTTTTTCCTGTTTCAACTGAAATGTTGAGATATCCTTTCCATGTGTATGGGGAAGATGAAAAACTCAGTCTTCTATTGGCTCCTCCTAATGCCTCTTTCTACTTCAACCTCTGTTTTCCTACAGAATTGTGTGTTTATGGCATTTTAATCAAGTCTCCTTATTAAAGGTGTGAGCACCATTTTATGTGAGGTGAAGGCTTGAGCACAAGTTACATCAACACCTGACAGAGCCTGGTGATTATACATAACCTACATAACAGCTTTTCTGTTACACTTTTGACTAAGTTCTCACTCATTTCCTAAACCTTGACAAGACAGACAATCTGCCTTCCCATTAGAACCTCATGCCCACTGCCCACCATCAGCTATCAATGAATGAGGTGACTGTAAACTAAGCTACATTTACCGGTACCTGCTAGTACCAGCTAAGTGTTCTTTATCTCGTAATATAAAAAAGCCCTGGTGAGTACATGTGCTTACAAGATTTACAGTAGGGATTAGAATCTGGAAGATAAATTTTCCTTCCCATTACACATACGCAACCTATTGCCAGGTCAGGATGCATTCTGTCACTTAACACAGGGGAAGACTCTGGCATGAAAACCAGGATATGTTTTAATCTATTAATCAAAACTCATGTAAACCTATCTTTAGACCTTGTCCAGACAAGAAAGAAAAATCATGTCCAAACAGAATTAACTAAAACAAGTTCTTACCTGCTTTATTTCTGTGGATCTTTTTTCCCCTTTTTCCTTTTTTTTTTTCTAAATGTTTGAGACTTAGTTGGGGTTTTGCTGTTGAATGATGAACATGGCCCCCTCAAATTACTTATTTCAGGTCTGTAATTATTACAAATATTTATATTAATGCTAAAATGACCACAAGAGTCTTCAGCCAGGTTTTTATTTGTACTGGATATTATGCCGACATCTAGACAGACTTTTCTTCTACAAAGACTTTAGGAAGGTTTAAGAACCTAATGGTATTAAAACTTGATGAAAACAAAATTTCAGTGGTGGACATGGCAACTGAACTCTAGCAAATATCTTTTGTGAATGACTGATTTTTCACATCAGTAACTGCTGATTCCTATTTTAGACATTTAGGTTATTTTTGCCACTTGTTTCTGGGTTTGAGTTTGATCTTACAGTCGGTTCTGCCTAAGTGAGCCAAATCACCTTGCTACAGCAATGGTAGGAAATAGTCCTTTCACATCTTCTGTATATCAGTGCTCTCTTGGGATAGTCTTACTTTTAAAAATTATTTCTCTAAACAAGGAAGAATCTCATTGCAACCATGTCTCATTAATCTAGCCTATTGTCCTATTGAAAAATCAGATAAATAAAAAAATAAACATAATTCTATTACATTTGCTCCACCTGTTCTATCAGGTTCTCCCCCAGTAGTTAAGAACATTGCAACACCAGGAGTTATCAACTGCCTCTCAAGTTCAAGAAAGCTATTTTTTAACCTGCTCCTTTATAGCTGGCCTCAGGTTCCAAATCTCCCCAGATGAACCTCAAGTAATAATTAGAGCAATTAGTTCCTGCCCCTCTGGCATAATTGCTAGAATAAATTGAACTGACTTTTAGCAAAGTTCCTTGAAAAAGTTGGAAAGAAAGAAGGAAAGAAGGAAAGAAGGAAAGAAGGAAAGAAGGAAAGAAGGAAGGAAAGAAAGAAGGAAAGAAGGAAAGAAAGAAGGAAAGAGAAGGAAGGAAGGAAGGAAGGAAGGAAGGAAGGAAGGAAGGAAGGAAGGAAGGAAGGAAGAAAGAAAGAAAGAAAGAAAGAAAGAAAGAAAGAAAGAAAGACTCCAAACCCCGTTAAGCAACTGAGGGAAGGAAAAGGCTGTAGACACAAATAGGCAAAAGTAAATGGGAAAAGGAAGAGCAGGACAAAACAGTTTTCCACATTCCATTCCTGTGATGCTGCCGCACTCACAAGCACCACATATATAACATTCCTTCTTGCAGGCAACAGGCCTCCCTGCCCAGGTGCCATCAAAAATTATGGGAGGGGGAAAAAAAGAGAAACTCGTATCTTAAAAGTAACCCTGTTTTTCATCAAAATGTATTGCTTTAAGGCAGCCATCTGACTGGAAAGGGGGGAAAAAACAATTAAAAGAGTCTTGTTCTCTTAATTTCTATGTAATGCTTAGCCAAGAGAATAACTGAACAGTAATGAGCAGGAACTTGAATTTACCAAGTTAAAGAGAAAAACACTGCAGCGGAATAATTTGCTAGAGGGGATTAGGTGCAGGTCAACATAGCCCTCTGTGGTCAGCAGCAACAAAAGAAGAATCAAGCAGAAATTCATTATAAATCCAGTGCCAAGAGTAAGAATGCTGTATTTAATGATTTCAAAACTTGGCTTTCTTCAGGATCAGCACAAACCCTGACAATTTCAAATTTCTTTCTGAAAGAAATAGTACAAGCTGTTTTATTTCTTTCAAAGCCTTCTGTTTAAACAACATTGAAATATTTCTTTTTTACTTTAGCTTTTTTTTTTTTTTTATAGTGTGCAACATACATAAATATTTGAAGTAAACAAGTAAGAAACCCTCATATTTGATTCAAACAAAGAGAAATAGGACAGTTTAAATAGCCAAAAGGGCTCACCTCCTTTTTATTTATTTATTTATTTTTTTTGTGAAAATGAAATACTGGTGAATTTCAAGAAGTACTGGGATAGACCTACACAGGCACAGAATATATTTTCCCAATAATATTAAAGCCAGCTCTGCTTCAGAACTTAATTGTCTACTGTTGCTTCACTGCAAATATATTGCTTAAGTGCGCTCAATCTAGAAGGAAATACAATGAAAGTGGTTAATGTGAAATGATTATTTTGGACTGTGAAAGAGGGAAAAAGTCAATAAAAGAATCTCAAAATAATTTCACATCACTTGCCTAATTGTATAATCCTCTAATTTCTTCTATTTTTCTTCTGTCAATGAGGGGACCCTGGTGTCTTCTATGTCTGTCCCTATTTTCTTCAGAATACTTCTCTGGACAAGATGGAGATTTTACCACAGCATAATAGGTGAAAAATGATGTACTTAAGAAATACAAAAAAGAAATAACTATGATTCAGAAAATGATTCAACTTCTAAGAAGGAATGTGTCAGATCTCTAGCTACGCACAGTGTGAACACATCCTTGGAAGAGACAATCATGCCCTGTTTGAATGCCAGTTTGCATGGTTCAGCTGTCCTGGAGAAGGGCTCTGGGACAGAAAGCCTCCACTCCCCTCTCTTGCCCAGGTGAGCAGGCAGTGAGTGGTAGAAAGCCAAAGGTCTGGAAGGACTGAGAGAAGGTCCCTGACTTCACCGAGTCAATGCCGGCCTGTCTCCTGTGCTCAAGGCTGAAGAAGACCTTCCATGAGCAGATGCAAGATGGGGCTGTTCTTAGGTCAGGTTGACTGGGATAGAAGAAGCACCAAGCAGCCTAGGAGTGGTGAAAGTAACACAGGAGTCATTCTCACCTCAACATTTGCCTCAACATATTGCTCTCTACAAGTACCTGAAAGGAGGTTGTAGTGAGGTGGGGGTTGGTCTCTTCTCTGTAGTAACGAGTGATAGAACGAGAGGAAATGGCCTCAAGCTGCGCCAGGGGAGGGTTAGGGTACATATTAGGAAAAAATTCTTCACCGAAAGGGTGGTCAGGCATTGGAACAGGCTGCCCAGGGAAGTGGTTGAATCTCCATCCCTAAAGGTATTTAAAGAACGGATAGATGCGGTGCTTGAGGGCATGGTATAGATGGACTTGGCAGTGATGGGTTAACGGTTGGACTCGATGACCTTAAGGGTCTTTTCCAACCTTGACAATTCTATGATTCTATGATTCTATGACTTCAGTCCTAGGACATGATTTTTGTTTTGCTGGAAGTCCTGTGTTGTTCATCAGCTTTCAGAGAATCATGTCATGAGCAGAAGTCCTGTTACATGTATGGGAGAAATGTAGTGGAATTGAGAGCCACAGTGTCAGCGGGGGGAAATTTCTTTCAACCTGAACCTTACTTGTCTCATACTGGCTCATCTGTATGTATTGGTAGGTTGACTGCTAAACTGGTGAATTGAGAAATTTGATTGTTTTGAACAGACGAGCATCAGGACACACTGGTAAAGACTGAGTACTTAATAATATTTGGATGTGTTTTGTAGATTAACAAAATGTTGAGTGTGTGGTCTGAGACACAAAGTCAACACAGACACTGACCGATTATTCAGCTTTCCACATCTTAATGAATTTAGAGCAATCGCAATGAAGGCAGAGAAACTCTAGTGATATAAAATACTGGATTACTGTAGCATTAAAAAAAAGGATAGCAACACCTAAATCCTCACCTAATGCACTCCTCACATATGGTTAATGCAGTGTGAATTCACATGAAATATAGAAATCTAAAACAAGGAGAGAGACATCAGCCACTGCAGGCACATTTATATATTCTTCAGTATTTCCTTAGAGATCAGGAAGCACAGCTGACATACATTCAAATGAGGTAATTTCCTCATCCTTGAAGCCAGTGTAACGTGCACTTGGTCACTTCAGCTACATGAGGTGATATACATAGGAACCGCTACCTTCATTAAACAGAGTAGAATATAAGACCTCATGCACGTTTGAGAATTTGCACCTTTCTCACTACTGGTGCAAAATATAAATGGTAGGACATAAAATTGGTGAGTTAAGATGTCAGGGTACAAATTCTCATCAGCCAAGAATTATGGAGAGCATCAGACAAGCATGAGTTTAGAAACATTTTCATTAGATAAAAGCCAAGTCAAGATTACAAAATTCTGCTTCATAAATAAAATTTCTTCCATTTTATTTATTTTGATTATGTTTCTTTTTTATCTGGGTCTGGGGGAAATGCCATGCATTGTGGTAGAATCCTGACGAGAATACACACTAAATCCTCATGTTAAAGTTATTTTGGTGTTTTGTGAAGTCAAGTCCTTCTGTGAAGGTGCAAAACATGTTAAAAATGTAGAAATTAAAGGAGGTAATAAATTGTGTGGTGGCATTGCTAAGCTGGGTGAGTGTGGGTACATGTCACATACCTGTGTGGCTGTGAAGAAGATTATGTGTGGAAAGACATGGGAGAGATTTGACTTTTGTAAGGGGATATCAAACTTAATGTCCCATCTATGAAAGCTTTTTTTAGCTTCAAATGTAAAATTGCTGCCTAGCAATAAAATGCAACATCACTCTGTAAATTTATTTTGAATAATAAACAAAAGGACCTTCCACTCTTAGATTTAATTGACAAGAGAACTCAGCACTTTCTGTTAAGGGAAGTAGTGTGTGAAATCTCAGGAAAATGCTGATTTCTCCAAGCTAAATCTATCTACAAAACACCAATGATGTTCTGAGTGGTGGCACAGCATTGCACGAGGGATGATTTCCAGTACAAATTTGATGGCAAAAGTATAAACTTTGTTACCTGTTTCCAAGTGCATTTCTTAGCTTTTATGCTAAAAAATGTGCTTTTGATCAGTCTTGAAGACAAAAAGCCAGACTGCATGCAAGTAGATCTATGTAAGTGTGAGAGTCCAAAGGAGGAGTCTGCCTAGTGAGTGTCCTTTCACTAGGTTCTGCTTTCACTGAGGTCTGTGAGGTGAAGCTGGGTATAAGATTGTATTTCTCACCTGCACTTCCCTATGTTGAAGCAGTGTGGAGTTTACATGCC
>JMFS01108863.1:0-18813 GCA_000699545.1 Podiceps cristatus
TAAGCCACAACATACCAAAAGCTTGGTAAAGAAATAGAGGTTCTTAAACTATATGTGCAGGAAATGAAATTTGGAGATTAAAGTAAGGACTTCACTGACTTGAAAGGATGTTTTCTTCAGGACATGAAGAAATGAGTGATATTAGCAGAGCATTTTGAACACTAGGTGAGAAGTAAAAATTTTACTATCTAACTCAAGAACTTCTTAGTGAACTACTGCTAGGTCATGAAGAATTCAATTATAGAGGAGACAGAAATGTTATGACTCAAGGTTTTATTTATCTATCTTTACTCAAAACAAGATAAAAACATTACATGAGGAGGCTCTGAATAAATAACTGTTACAGAAAAGAGCAATTCAATCACTGTCACAGGAAAAAAAAAAAAAAAAAAAAAAAGATGGAACCAACATAAAAAGAACCGATTAGCAAAGAAGACATGTTCATAAGCTTCCCTAAGACTCAGTGAAAAAAATCTACAGAAGAAAGTAAAAAAGGTTTGAGACATGAGAGAGAGAAATGAGAAAAGAACAAATAGGACCACAATGAATATGGAGTCAAATGAAGGATTAAAAATACTTAGATTAGAGATAATCTGGATATAATTCAAAGAACTATAAACAAATAATAATTTGTATTCAGGATTCAGAAAGAAATACATTAAAAAAAAATGTAAAACTCGTAAGTATTTTACATAAATTTGTCCAACTGAGGCCAGGGGTAGAGAGGGTGATTATACTAAGCTTATAAAGTGAGAAAAGTAATCCATGAAACCAAAGGCGCAATAGTTTAACATTAATAATAAGCATTAGAAAAATAATAATAAAAAAATAATCAAAGAATAGAGCAAATAAAGGCACTGATGTAAATGGAAAGTAGAATAAAATGCAATACAGATTTATCAGAGAGAGATACTGTTAGGTTAATATAACAAGTTTTCTTTGATAAAACAATGAAATTTTAAGTTAAGAACTCAAATAGCACTCATTTACCTGTAATTAAAGACTCTGCCATATTGGCACAAAACATGTAACAGATCTCGAGTATTAAAAAAAATCATAAGGTCGAGAGGTAACAAGGAAAGTTACAAGTTGCTATGAAATCCTTGAGAATTTTTCTTGTTTAATATATTTTATTTATGACATATATGAATAGAATAAGAATAATTATAAATAAATAGAATGTGTAGATGAAACTTGCTTAGGAAACAACCACAAGAGGTATTTTTTTTCACTATATAGAAGCCTGGGATATCACCAGGGAAAAGCAATGTAGGAGAAAATCTTGAAATGCAATAGAATCAAGATTAATTTCATCAGTACAAAACGTTCCTGGGGAATAACACAAATTTTACCTATAAACTAGGAACTACTCATCTGGAAAGGACCAGAGAAGCAAAAGTCACAGGCTTGTTAGCTAAGTATAACATCACTCAAGGATAGTCAACTATGTTTGTACATTGCTTTCATAGGGATAGAAAGCAGTTTAGTGTTGTATAAAATGCTATATGAGATTTCATCTGCACTATTGTATGTTTAAAAAGTTGATTTACAGAACTTTTAGGCAAAGGGCCATATTGTCATGAGAACAAAATACATGCACACCCATAGAAAAGCCCTGAAGAAAATTAGACTGAGAATTAGAATGTTTATAGCTAACAGAATATTGAAACTGTGGAAAAAAGCGTTGTATTTTCTATAAGATTGGTAGAATTCTAATATGTAGTGATTAATCTACAGAATTTTATGAAAAGCAAACACATATGAGATGATACTTTATCTAAAGAAGAAATGGAACTGACAAATCAAAAGGTCCCCTTCAGTCCTATACTTTTGTTTTCTCAACAGTTTCATACCAGATTCTCCTTCAGTTTTTTTGTATTACTAGGAAAACCTTTACTGGCGTTAACTCTGAAACATCATCTTATTCTGATATTATTTATATCTATTTTATAAACAAAGCTAGTGTGTTATTTAAGAGTATAGCCCTGTACTATAGTTCTATATATTTTCCAAGGGATGTTCTAAATGAAAATACCCTTTCCTTAAACATTGTATCATTGAATCTGAACCTTCTCTACTAATTCCATCTTTCAATTTCTGTTACATGTCATTCTCCTTTTACAGAGGTTCAGACTTCCCAAGAGTATGGTAAATATGAATAATTTTCCATGTTAAAACCAATCTAATTTAAACTAACTGAATTTTCTTTCTTCCCTTTCATGATGTATGAAGTATATTTCAGATCTTACTAAGGAAATCAGCATTTGTCTAGTTCATGACATTTTAAAATGATAATTGTTCTTCATGCGAATACATTTTCTGAAAACCTTGCTATGTTTATACACTTTTAAATGTCACAATGAAAATATTAACATAAGCATTTTTATTCATTATTTTATGTAAGCATCCACATGTGGATTAGTGAATGCAGTGAAACACATCTATTTGTGTCTATTCAATATGCTAGCAATGTCTTTGAAAAGAATTAAAGAACTTCAACATTACAGTATTCATCTGAGTAGTAGTATACTTACGTGATGAAATACTCAGAAATTTTATGCTTCACATGGTATTTAACATTGCAAATTAAATATAGCTGTTGAAAATTATTGAACAGATAATTTCTAAATTCAGGTTGACTGTTGTTCTTTACCAGTGCCACTTGGAAATACAAGTCCACTAAATATTGCCTATTCTCAATCAAAAGTCAATCTTACTCTATTTTTACTAATTCCTGACCCATGCTTGTGTTTCTACTATTGTGATTACATTAAATGTCCCTCTTATTTAATAAATAAATATTACTCATACAAAATTACCTACATGTATTTGAATATAGTGATATTGGTTTGATAACCTTCAATCATCAACCATCTAAGATGTAATTTTCCCCTTGTCATAGCAGAGCAGTCTGTAAGAATTAAAACAAAATTTATTTCTGTTTCAGGAGTCGCAACTTTCAGCCATTGTCTGCTCCAAAACAAATCTCATAGGGACTGAATGGATATACATAATTAACAAATCATGTTCTAGAAATCATCGATTCAAACCTCTTGCATCGGTACAATGTGTCATGAAGTCACATTTGTTCAGGTATCTAAAGCGCACTTACTAGGCAGAAACCAAGGAGACAACAATGAAATCAAAGGAACTAATTGCATTACACAGACTTGCTGAGGAAAGAAGAGAGATGCTCAAGGGGGGCAGCCCTAGTAGCATCCAGGCTCACGACCCACAACACTGGTTAAGTTAATGATATTGACAATATAAGAATACCAAGTCAGATGACAAGCAGATAAAAAGCATTTTCCAGATTTCAGAACAAAAAATTTTAATGAGATTATGATTCATTTCTAGTTTTCATCTACAGGCGTTAAAATCATATTCTTTATTGTGTTTCATTGTTGATCATACATGAGACAGCTTATGTGGCTTTTACTGCTACTTTTTCCATAGACACGACTGCAATCAGGTTTTTGCAGACAACAGACTCATAAAAAGCTGTTACACTATCCCAATAGCTATTATTGGTTACTAGCATATTTAAGTTAGAAGGAAAGTTTCAGTGACTTCTCATTAACAACCACTAATTTAAAATACTAAAAAAAAAAGTAATGAAGGCCTATGCTAGCTATATTATGAAACTAGAAATCTGTTTCTTTTTATGAGTTGGAGGTCTGCAGTCTGGAAGCCCTTATATTCTCTTGGAAAGGACGAAGCAAGTCAGTTTCATTCTCTTCCTTGCTCAATCAATTTTGCTTAATTAAATATCAGCAAAAATTAGAATTGTTCATTGTGCAATGAATATTTGAGAGGCAGTTTTACTTTTACTGAGCCCTAAGTGGAAATGAACTAGTGAGGAAGAAAACTATCAGATTTTACATATCTAAATTACATCATCAAAGTCCCCCATTCTGCACAACCCATTTGATTCTAAGTTTGGGAAAAAAAAAAAAAAAAAAAAAAAAAAAAAAAAAAAAAAAAATATAAAGCGCTTGAGTAATCTCAAACATGTGAACATTATAGAAAAATCTTGTTTATATTCAGAATTTCACAGTCATTTGCTACTTTCTTTCCAAAACAATTACATTTGCATTAACAACCTTTTTTTTTTATTATTTTTTTTAACAGACTGAAAGTTAATAATAAATGTGAGTTACTATGCAGAGACTTCCTTACTACTATCTAATTCTGTTAGGATTTGAGCAAACCAATATACTTCCTACTCCAAGAGAGGAAGAACAGGAAACTTTTCTTTTGTAATATTCAAATGGTTCTCTCTCAGTGCCATAAAATGCTTTATGTTTTTTTACAGAATTAAAACTTCTGGCTTTGTTAGCAGAAATATTTGTTGACTTTTTCTATATCAAAATGCCTTTGCAGAATGACAGAAAGATATAGTAAGTATCTTTATATTAACAAACAGGAACAAAACGCATGACAGCATCATATGAAAACAAGTGAATTATCATCCAGAAATACAGAAAATCTGTTGTGTTCTTTAATTATAATAAGGGTATTTTTTTCCAACTTCCTTTCACATAATCTCAAATGAATAAATATTTATAATGTATAGTACAACAAACTGACGTAATATGACATACGGATTTTTATCAGGCAAAGGATTATCAATATTTCCTCCACAGTGTATAATTTTATTTTAAATAATCAACTCAAATATTTGTTCTTTCTAACTGGAGTGAAAATGTATTTTCTAGTATGAAAATCACTCGGAATCATATTAACCATGATTCTGCTCTGTTTTAAATGGATGATGGGGTGAAAACTTAAATAAAGTCTGAGAAATTAGTTCATTCTTTTTTCAATACGTGTGATATATTCAAGTGTACAGTTTTATTGTTAACAGGAGATTTGTCTGCATATATTCAATGTCATGATGTAAGAATGATTTCCCTGGTATAACTAAGTAATTCTCAAAAATAGGATGTGAATGAATCTCTGGATCATGCAAGGGAAGGTAAATGATCATAGAGAGATCATTGCAACATCAACAGTTACATGTGGCGACTAACAATATATAAATGATGACTGAAGATAATATCTTCTAGATGGAGGTTACCTCTGCTTAGCTAAGATGGGGCAATTAAAAATGTTCCTGTTTATTAATGAATAAGGCCTTCTTAACAGTGTTTTCAAATATATTTTGTAACTTAAAAGTGCTAACACAGTTAAAGACTATTTGAGAATTTTAATGCGTATTTGTTCTACTGATAACCATTAATCCAATATTGGGTTATGTAAAATTTTTTTTTTACATTGCAATAGAGTAGAAATGTTTATACTACCAGTTACAGGGTTCAGCATGAAAGTTTAAAATGAAGGAGACAATAGATTCCACCTTAAAAAGTCCTTAAAATTTTCTAATATATTGACAAAAATATGTTTAATATTTTGTGGAGCTTTTTTTCTCAAATCCAAATGACTAAGAATAATAATAATGGAACTGGTTAAAACTTTTTCTGACTTATTATTCTCCACTGAAATTAATCATGTTGTCAAACCTATATTTTCCACACAAAGTTTGTTTTAATAAGACTATATGTTTAGAATTTTTCAATATTTAGAATATTTAGTTGATGATTTTATTTTTCATTTCGAACAGTCCAAGCTTGTTGTAAATAAACTACTGCCATTAATGCAAATTGAAATATAATGAAAATATTTTCAACAATGTTGAAAACATCAAAACATTTTAAAATTAGAATTATTGAATTTGAATTATTTTAATTTGAATTATTATTTTCTATTGTGGACCCACACAGTAATACAAAATAATCATCAAAACCACAAATACATTGAAGTGGTAGGATAAAGGACTTTCCAAGAGCCACTGTGTACACTGTGACAAATTTCCTATGTTATTGAGATTCTTCCTGTACTTTCTTTCATGAAATGATAGGTGCATTTTAGCTTATTTTTGTCAGTTATCAACATATTTTGTCATGAAACATATGACTAGAAGTGACAGGGCCACCACGGCCAAATATCAGCTCTATAGCAGTCATTAATCTACAATGATCTATAAGAAACATTACACATCATTTTCACACCTTGCTGAACACTCAAACATAACATAGGAGACAGAACCCGCAAAAACATATATCACGCTATAAAAAGAGGAATATATGTCAGGAATACATTAAATACATTGGTGTCCTGTTTTAGGTGTGAAGAAGCTATCATGTTTCAGGGTAAAGGAAATCAAGAAGGAAAGGATCATTTTGAGGGAGAGAAATTCCTAAATGTTGTGTTAAATGCAAACAGTTGAAGCCCTGAAATGTTCTGAAGAAATACCATGCGTACTTTTTTCCTGTTCTGTGTGTAGCATTCTTAAAAAGTGGTATTGTGGTTTGCAGCTTTCTCCCACAAAGAACAAGTTTAAAGTTCCTCTCTGATGATGTCTTAACATTGCTTAAATAGAAAATCAGTTATATAAAATACATGCTTTGGTTTTTTTACAGGAAAGGAATGATGGATGTCTTTTAATATGTATGTCAGGTCTGGAAAGCCATGGATGTACAGTTGGTAATACACAGGTAACACTTTTAATGTAATTAAATATATAAAAAAGTAATGGCTTTATACCAACTACCTTCACATTTCATGACTGGAGTTGTCTTCATTACTTATGAATGCCATGGGCATTAAATATCACTTGGAGACAGAAAATTTTTTTGGACATTTTAATATGTTTTTGAACACTGAGCATTTTAACGATACCTTTTTTCTTAGTGAAACATAAGTTTTAGAAGACATTCAAGAGCCTGGTGTTTCTGGGCAAAATTGTTAAATTGGAGTAGGATAGAGAAGCCTTTCTGCAATGCAGATTTAGCCCATCATGGGAAGCAATGTCCCAGCCCCCTCTCCCTTACAAAACTAATACTCTGTGCACACATACCTAAAGTATCATAACATTTTGACTGGTATCATTGCGTTTGTGAAATGCATGGACACCTGCATCAACATAGGGAAGAAGGACATCAGTAGATAGGTTCATAGTAGAATAACAGACTTCAAGATCAGCGCAATTAATAAAACTGAGATGTTAGTTTGATTTCAAAATATTTAGTTTAACTTAGTCTACCTTGACTTTACACAGGTTTAAAAAAAGTTGACATTCACCCTCTATTTAATAATATAAATTATAAAATGTAACAATTGCTTTTCTTCAATATCTTACTTTAGGAGAGCCTTGTAGCAATTAGTAAATGTACATAACAGTCCATTTTAATTTTGTAAACCCATTACGGAAAACATTCCTTCTTTGTATTCTCTTCTCTTTCACATTTCTTCATGCATAGCACAGTGCTATGCTGTGCATTGAAAGATAATAAGTAAACAAGAATTGTATTTCAGACTTTCATTTTTGTCAACAAATGTTTCTTAGAGCTACATTTTGTTATGATGTCAAAAATTTCTGGATAAATCCCTGGAAAGCACTTATGAGTAAGGCTGATTAAGAACCTAATATTCCAAACATTGGAATTAAAAATAAAAGTGAAAAGTGGTAGACAGTACTTTTCTTTTTATGGCATCCCTAAGTATAAAACCAGCATGTCACATATACCTGCTGTCATAATCTTGCTATATCTCTAAGCAGGAAGTATTGTAAACAGCAAGCATAAAAACCAGATATTAGAAACAGTATCTGCATTTTATTGAAGGATATGAAGACAGTCTGCTGCAGAGCTACATAACTGGTACTTTTCATGCCTATTACACTTAAAATAATGTGGTCACTACAAAAAGTGACTAGTATTAGCTACTAAATTTTATCTTATTTATTCAGGCCAATAATCAGTTGCCATAATTAGGATAATTGCCTGTCATATGTTAGCAAATGTTGACTTTATTAACAGTAACTATTAAAACCCCCCAAACAAAGTCCTTATGTTGTACTGTCCTTCACTGTGACCAGCCCTCCCAATTCATATGAACTGCATGTTAAACCTTTCCCGCTATCAAAAGCCGTAGTACCTTAAAAGAAGGAGTTATAGAAGCATCTAAGAAATGAATGACACCTCCTTCTGTTCTGCAACACTGAGAAGGTGTCTGGGTCGAGTACACAGCTGGAACCTAATTGACCCCAGTAATTTTAGTTTCAGCAGCACTTGCTAGCAGACTTCAGCCCATAACTGAGGATTTGGGTGACTCACCTCACTGCTTTTGATCCTGATATTCGTTATAGAAGCACAGGTTGGCATTGTCATTCCTTCCTCATTATTTACAATTTTTGCTACCCAAGAAGTGACACAAAGATTCTCTCTGTGCCACAAATTCAAGTAATTTTTGATGTTACATTCCATTTGCTGACCTGGAAGTTACATACACAAAGCCAAATAAAACAAACAAACAAACAAACAACAAAAAAATAAAAAACAAACCCAAACAAACAAACCCAAAAACCTGATCTCATACAGTTGTGTAATTAATTGATTCAAACAAGGAGCACAGACAAATAGCAATCCCCAATACGGTATGGAACATACTACAAATTTTTACAATTAATACAAATGTTAGGTGTCTGAGAATGAGAATAATATAGTAGAATCATAGAAAAATTTAGGTCAGAAAGGACCTCCCGAAGTCATCTACTCTGTTCCTCTGCTTAAAGCAAGTCTAATCAAACCAGATTGCTCAGACTTGTGTTCAGCTAAGTCCTGAACACCCTTAAGGCTGGAGACACAATCTCTCTTGGCCTCTGTCTCAATATGTGACCACCCTGAAGGTAAAACAAACAAACAAATTAAAAAAAAAAACAAACAAATAAATAATTCCTAATATATAATTAGAATTTCCCATGTTTCAGTTTGTGTCCATTGCCTTTTGTCCTATTGCTTTGCACTTTGAGAAGAGTCAGCTCTGGCCCTGAATGTTCCTGTGGCTGAAGTAGCTGCTGTCAGTAATAAGGTCTCCCCCAAAGCTATCTCTTCTCCTGGCTGAACAGGCACCTCTCTCTCAGCCTTTCCTTGTATGCCATGTCCTCCAGCTTCCAGCTTGGTGGCCCTTCACTGGGCTCATGCCAACAACTCAGTGTCTTTTGTCTGGTGGGGGGTCCAAAACTGGAGACAGTTCACCAGATAATATTCCCAAATTAAATACTATGTATCTTTAAATTAATAATTTGAATTAATGGAACTAAAAATAATCTTGAAATGTCTTCAGAGTGGATTTGAAAAGTGTAATGTTTTCAGCATTGTAGATGTCAAAGCAATTTCACTGACTGATTCAGCTTCAATTTTGGCACAATCAGCAGACTGGCATCTTGAGCACATAGAACTCAACCAGAATACAAAGAAAACAAGCTTGTTAAGCAAAGGGAGCTCAAGGGCAAACAAGATCTGTTGAGGTAAGAAACATTTTAAAATTGATACTGAACCTGCATGGATAACAACAGAGTGAGCTGAAAAAGCTAGAAAATGTGCCCAGTCATCTCAATGTTGTTACTCAGGAACGTAGAGAATAATTTTTCCTTAATGACACTAGAGGACTGTGGTGGGTTGACTCTGGCTGGATGCCAGTTGCCCACCAAAGCCATTCTATCACTCCCCTCCTCAGCATAGCAAGGAGGGAGAAAATAAGATGGAAAAAAACCTCGTGGGTCAATATAAAGTCAGTTTAATAAAGTGAAAGCAAGGGAAAACAAAAGGTTTATTCTCTATTTCCCATCAGCAGGCAATGTCCATCCACTTCCCAGGAAGCAGGGCTTCAGTACATGTAGTGGTTGCTCCAGAAGACAAACGTCGTAATAACAAATGTTCCCACCCTGCCCTCCTCCTTTCTCTTAGCTTTTATTTCTGAACAGTCATCATATGGTATGGAATATCCCTTTGGTCAGTTTGAGTCATCTGTCCTGGCTGTGTCCCTTCCCAAGATCTTGCCAAACTCTCAGCCCACTGATGCGGGGATGGGGAAAAGTTGAAGAAGTAGCCCTGAAGCTGTGGGAGCACAAGCTGTGGGAGCACTGCAAAGTAGCAGCCAAAACGACGGTGTGTTATCAGCACCTTTCTAGCTGCCAGTACAAAGCACAGCACTATGAGGGCTGCTCTGGGGAAAATTAACTCCATCTAGGCCAATACAAAGACCAATAAAAAACTAACAATTAAAGATGGTCTTGATCTAGTAAAATTACATGCTTGGTTTAGATGTATGAAAAACTATATAGAACTATATACATGGCTAAATGTATGGGCCACAAAAATGATCAGAGAACTGAAATACCTCTTCTGTGAAAAAAGGATGAGAGAGTTGGGGTTGTTCAGCCTGGAGAAGAGAAGGCTGTGGGGAAACCTTATTGCAGCCTTTCAGTTCTTAAAGGGGGCTTATAAGAAAGATGGAGAAAGACTTTTTACCAGGGCCTGTAGTGACAACACAACAGGTAATGGGGTAATGGTTTTAAACTAAAAGAGGGTAAATTTAGATTGGACATAAAGAAGAAATGTCTACAATAAGGGTGATGAGACACTGGAACAGGTTTCCCAGAGAGGAGGTAGAAGCCCCATCCCTGGAAACAGGCAAGGTCAGGCTGGATAGGGTTTTGAGAAACCTTATCTAGTTGAAGATGTCCCTGCTCAGGGCAGGGGGGCTGGACTACTTGATCTTTAAAGGTCCCTTCCAACTCAAACCATTTTGTCATTCTATGAAATGTCATTATGCTGTTTGATTGTGATCCATCAAAGTAATTTAAGCCGTGGTAGATGTAAGAGGAAATAAACAAGACAAATATAGCAATTAGTAGTAAAAAAATATTATATATTACTGTTCATTGTCATATAAGTATCAGGGTTTCACAGTTCTTTGTCCTTGTCATCAGCAGTTTCCAAATCCTGGGTACATTTAATTTACCACTAATTAAAAACTCTTTGATATAAGTGCCAACATCAGTGGAACAATTTCATTTCTTTCAATGTTGTTTTTAATTTAGCTAATCCATCTGGCACTACTGGACATATGAAAGACAGTAAGATAATAATGTTTTTATTATATATTGAAAAAGCTGAGTAAATCAGCATTTTTCTTCTGGACAGCAATGAAAGCCTGGATCACCCAGTGAAACCAGAGCAGCTAAAGGCAGCAGACAGATAACAAGGAATGGAAGACTTATAAGAGAACTGCTGGGACACCTCAATACATGCTGGACATAGCACAGAAAGGCAAAAATACAAACTCTCAGTATATGCCAAGATTTAAACCATTCTGAATCACTGCCTGAGAAAAATCACCTCCACTGACAACCTCTAGAATTGGTCCAAGAATCCTGCTGCTGAATAGCTAGAAATGATGGGACTTGAAAATATGCAATATTTTACTGGGGATTGCATTAGGTAATTTCAGTTCTTTCAAATAATTATTTTCCAATAGGATTGCCCAAAATAATGTATATACAAGTCAGATGATTAAAACACCATGCCAGTCCAAACAAAATAAGGAAAGTAAAATAAAGTGCATCTTTGAAAGTCATACTGAATTTAAAAAATTAACCACGTTTAAATTTGTTCCATAATATTGTTATGAAATATCTTAACTAAACATTTTGGTTTTTAATAAACGAAATTACATGTTGAAATAGTAATAAAATCACAGGGCAAGTTTTTTTGATACAATATTCTTTTCAAGTATAAGAAAAGTGACAGTGAAACAAGTTAAATACTTTTCAACTTTGAGAGCAAAGAGAAGAATAAATTGTGGATGTTAAACAAAGGGAAACATGATACTATAGTTTTTGTAAAGGATAGGTCCGTGGAGCCAGAGATTATGGAAGGTCTTGGACTCTAGATGCCATTGGCTTCGGAATGATATACCAATTGAAATCGTTCAATAAAAAACTGCATCAGCAAGAAGGAGACACAGCAAAAATTAAGTGTATCCACCAAGAAAAAAAAAATATTCTGTTGTGCATCTACAGATGTAGGGACCCTTTGAGAAGAAAGGCTTTACATCTCCTCTACTGTTGACTGTGTTCTATCTCCAGGGTAAAATGATCAAGATTTCTTAGAATTAAAAGACATGTTTTTGGTGGTACACAGAAAAATCCAAATCAGGAGAGCAGGTAAAATGTATGGTTTGTTTCTTTTTGGTCTTAGCACTGTTGTTAACACGCAGGCAGCTCCAGAATGTTCTACTTTGTTCAGTCATTACAAAGTGGCTAAAAAAAGGAAAATGACCTATAAAGGAAGACTCTACAGAAAAAAATCTGAGAAAACATAAAAAGGTTTTGCTTGACTCATAAAGGTCCTTTGGATTCAAGTGGTTTAAATAAATGGATTAGCATAAATGGATTAGTTAGCCAAGTTCTGCACACTACTTTGAAGATATATAGGCATCACACTTGTTCCTAAATGGTGTGCATAAGTCATGCAGAAAATATTTTTCTCTGGGTCAGTTAACTAATGAGATGATTCCATTCTTGAGTACAAAATAATTTTTACTTAGCTGTTATATGAATTGTGTGTCCATATGTGTGTAAGTGCACATTTGTTTGTATGCGATGATTATGTACTTATATAAATATTGTGATTAATTTATTCTTAACGTCTTTAGTTATTGTTATTTTGGTCTGCTAATGCTTTCTAACAGATAACACTACATAAATATTTAAATTACTAACAACATATTTAGTAATTGTAAGATTCATTTTTATGATGCTTTCAATTAGCATGAATCAACTGGTTAGTTGGAAATGTCCAACTACTTGCACATAGTGGAATAATTTTATATTACTCAAAGTTAATGTAATAATGTAATAATGTAATAGAAAAGGATGAGCCACTTCAACAAAATTATAGATATTCCCAGAAAATTAATTTCTGAGTACCTCAATGTTTTCTACAGGAAAAGAGCAGAGTTCCTGAGTCAATAAGACCGAGACCAAAGGAGGTCTTTACTACTTCATGTCTTGTCATTTCCGTTTGGTAGGCATTCTGAAACTAGATTCAGTGCTTGATTTTTTTAAAAGGTGTTCTTACAAATTTTTTCCAGCTTACTTGATCTTTTCCTGTAGCAAAGCTTTCCAATAGCAGGAGAATATTTAGTAGACAATATCTAAGCAATGCATTCTTTGTGTATTCAATTTTCATTTCATGTTTTGTATGCCATTGACTTTCACCTTGTGATAATAAATGCCATGGTCCTCTTTGTATCATATTTCAGGACATACTCTCTGAGACCATCTCTCAGAAGCACATTGCCCGTGCATTCTGCGTCATACTGTTATGTCTCTACTAGCCATGACAGAGAAGGCAGTGAAATCAGACACTGGAGAAAAGTTAAACCATTGTTTTATGCCAAGACAAGCCAGAGAGGTTGTACTGATGAGTGACACCTTGCGTGTCCATAGAGCTTCAGAGTTCATGCTGAAGGAACAAGGCATCTAGGAGACCATAATGTGACGCTATGCAAAAATGCAAATGCTGTTACATCAGTGATAATAGTTTGAAGGTTTACAAGTTCATTCTGGTCCCTGAATCAAATCCACTCCTGCATGATACCCCTGTAGAGGTTTTTTAATCATACATTATTAGTGTGCCTCATTCTGATGATATGTTACAGCGATAAATCATCAGCGTGACGCTGCTCTGATGAGCTGTTGCTTCAGCATGCCATTGAATCTGTCATGCAAATGATGTATTAATAAGGCATACAAATGGTGTGTTTGCAAAAGATGGAACTATCCAGAAAACAAAGGGTATTTTGGAATATTTTCCAATAGACCATACTGGTAGAATCATTCCTCAATAAGAGGAAAACTCAGTTTAAAGAAGCCACAGATATTCCTCCAAAATTCTTGAAATATAAATTACATTATAATATAGTTTAAATTAAATTAACTTAGATATAAATCTGATACTTTGTCAAAAAAGGGTTTGAGTATTAACATAGGCATATTATATTATGAGCAAGAAGCACTTATCTTGGATTACACATAATACAAGATCTGAAAAATGATGATAAGAATTGTTCCTACTATAAGTATATAGCTAATGGTCCCAAAATGGTGCTGTATTAAGTTGTTGCAAGTAATGATAAACTGTACCCAAACTACCAGAATTTTTAATGCATTTAGTAACACATATGAAAAAATAGTCTTCAGTATATTCTCAAGTGAATATTGCATTTTAGTGATAAATATGTTTTGTTTTGTTATATACCTTCTCTCTTTCTTGTATGATTTATTGAGTTTATTTATTTCTGTTTCTGCCAAGTCTGAGCATTTCTAGAAAAGAAAGATGAAAAAAGGTCTAATACAAAAAATCGGTGTGTCCAGCTGTTGTAATAGCTTCAAATTGTATCTTTTCAGTGCAGCATATATAGAAAATGTGAAAGACAAACAAGTAAAATAAAATAAATCCTTGACCCTAAATACAAATGTTTTAAAGTAATGTTTGAGAAATATTTTGATTATTGAATTTATTATTTTCCAAATGCTGGTGTGCTCTCCTATCTATATTAAACATTCTCTATCTGAATGCTGAACACATATTCTTTTTAAAGTAAGACTGACCGTTTTTAAGCTTTCTGTGAAAGAAATCAATATTAAATTAAGACAAAGAAGTAAAGCCTGAAGGAAAAACTGGCTCTGCCTGGCCATGGGTTAGACAGCTCACTAGTGAACATTTAAGAACATAAACTACCTTTGCAATGCATGATCTCCCAAAAAGATATCAACTCATAATACTGAATTTCAGAAATCGTCCAGCTCCTGACATTTAGAAGAAACAGTGGTTTCTTCTAAAGAGCTCTCTGCCATTTTACCTTTTTTTCCTGATTAGTATAATTTAAAATATTTTGCTGGCAGTATAACAAAATAACAATACAAAGAAACTAGAATATGTATGACAGTTTCTTCCCAAAGTAAATATTTATTCTTTCCATCAAATATAATCCAGTGAACCAAAAGCAATAAGAATTACCAGAGACACTAGAATACCAGCACTGAGAATAGTTTTCAACTTAAAATATAGAGAGAATCTGAAACAAATTTTATAAGGAAATGGTCTTTTATAAATTAACGTGTAAATTTCCTATTTAAAAAATATAAAAGTAGAATGCTTTGACAATTTAAAATTTGCTTTCAATTTTTTTACTGAGTTTTAATCAAGACAATAGTTTTCTGGGAATAATTTCAGTTTTGACACTTCATTTGCTGTCAGAAACATTTCAGTGAAAAATTTCCAATCAATCATTCATGAGCTCTCTTCTAAATGCTAGCATCTAATTTCCCCATAAAGTGGTGCCCATCAAAAACATGTCTGATTTCTTTCTTTAGCTAAAAAGATTTTTTTTTTTTGTAATAAAAGTTTCAAGATTAGATGAAGAATCTCTTAAAGAAGATGTTTGCTCATTTTTCACAGCTTACAGATTTGGCTTGCTCTTGTCCTGTTTTTCTACAAGCTAATGAAATAGGTACTTGAAGGATCATAGCTAGTGTATAACCTTGCTCAAACTGTAACAGGAAGTAAAAAGAGATTTGGGAAAGAATAGGTAGCTTCTCACCACCAAAAATATTCCACATATTCATGGAGGCATTAAATGCTTCTCCTGCTTTCCTACTCACAGTTGAAGTCATTATGAGTAACTGTTAAGATTTTTTTCAGGAGCTTTGCACTAGAGAAAAAAGCACAACTGCCCATGGGAGAAAAATGAAAATAATTGTCAGTAATATTTTAGGAAGTAATTAAAATATTGGGAATTGATCAGACTAGTCCATAAAGAAGAGTCAGAACCACAAAATCAGAAATATGAATTCCTCTTCCCTTGACATTCTAAAATTTGGTGAGAAAAATGCCTAGGAGTCAATTTCAGAAATACTTCTAAAAAGGACATTGGAAAGTAATGTTAAAAAAAAAAAAAAAAAAAAAAAAGTTTCATTTTAAAAAATGTTGGCATAAAATTCTTCATACAGCTAAATCTCTAAGACTCGTGACTCTTTATTTTTGCCTCATTGATGTGTTGGAAGATACAGGGTGTCTGGCCAGTATTCTGTAACAATGAGCTTAGAAAATCAGGTGTCTCCAGATTTTAAGACACCCTGCTGCAGTCAGAAACCTAAATCCTGAAAGCCTTACTGCAAGCTAGTATCCATCAGGGTCTCAGGGAGTCCAGCTGTGTTAGGAGGGCCCTACCTTTAAACAACTTGGACATCGGGACTGCTTCTGTGTAACTGGCAATGAAAGCCACAGCTACCCAAATCAAAGGCATTACTGAAGTGATAGGTTAGCAGAAACTGGTGGATGTTACTGAAGCCTGTTTGTTTCTAACTAAAAAGTCAACAAATCGGGCCAACCCATGGAAAATCTCATCTATGATTCCCTTACACTTTCTAGCAGAAAATTAGATGACTGAAAAATATTACAAAGATATTATGCCATTGATTTTATTCCTAAGGTTCACGTTCTGTCAGATAGTAGAAAGTGTTTGAGGAAAACAAACAAACAAAAAGCTAGAAAATATCACCTAAAGAGTTTGGTGTGAAGAATGGTCAGCAAGCATCAATCATACATGAAGGTCCTGCACAGAACTCCCAGAAATTAGTGACAGAATGCTTCCAATCTTCTCACAGAACTCATGCCAACACTCACAGATAGAAAATATGTAATCTCTTCATTATAAGTACTAGTACGGTAATAGTTAATATCACTCTGAATGGAACAGCTTGCTCCTCATGTTACCCCGGAAATTTCACAAGTATCTGTTCAAACACAATGAATATAATGCATATACTGAGGACAGATGCAATAATCTTAAAGGAAACTACATCTCTGGGGTTCCTTATCTAAAGGAACTATAATGATAATTGGCTTACATGAAAGATGCAAACCGCGTGGACACCAGGTGAAAGCTAAATTGAAAGAAAACATTTTGTTTCCAACAGGTGCGCAGGTTGGCTAGTCTTTTATATTAGGCTTGAGTGGCTGGCGTACAATAGTCACCCTCAGCAGATGCATAAGTCAATGATTACGTGGGAAACAGATTTTTAAGTAGGAATTCCTTTTAGCATAAATGAGAGAAACATATCCAATAGGAGAAATATTTCTACTTTGAGGGGGAAACAAGCAGTCTTTCTCAGTTCATTACTCTTGTGGTGAAATGTCTTATATAAATTAAAATTCTCATAAATTTTGATGAATGTAATAGCACTAATGCTGAAGATAGTTCTTAGAATATTAATTAGTCAGAAAAGTCTTCAGAAAGCCAATCCTTGGTCCAGGTACCAGAGTACCAGACTAATCCAGATATTAGTCTGAAATACCAGACTAATCCAGGTATTCTGCAAGATATATTCTTTACCTAAGATTTTCCAAAAGTGGAAATGTTTTTTGTTATATTTATTAAGATAAACAATATTATATGAGTATTCACTATGATATTACTTTCTCAAGAAATCCTCTAGTGTTTTTTTTTCATGTTCTGCAAACAGTAAAAAAAAAAAAAAAAAAAAAAAGTGGATGAATACTGTTTCTCTGTAGTTGACAAAGCAGGATAAAACCAGATATTTCTTAAGAGTAACAATAACTGTAAAAATTATATTTTTGAAGTGGAATACAAATCAACCTGCAATGAGCAAGATTCATACTTGTTTAATAAGAGTCACTTACAGTATTAAGCAAAACTATTCCTTTTTATATATTAGATGATGTGGGTTATGCATTCATAAGAATATTTTAGATGTTGCTTAAATATAAAGTGGTTTCCATTATGAGTACATAAATGAAGATTAAAGGCTGCTGGAGTCTGCTGCTTCTGTGGCAGTGAATTTGTCTGTTTATTCAAGTGTTTTTATTTATCTTTTGAAAAATACTTTTCACAGAGAGAATATGTGAGTCATGGATTGTGTCTCTGATGAAATATATAAATGAATTTTATAAAAGTAAAGGAATAAATAGGAATTTATTGTAAAGTTATAGTCCCCTTTCCTGTACAATTGTTCCTTTCCTAAGTTGAGCCTAATACTAGAAACAGAACACAAAGATTCACACGCAGTCTCTTTCTCCCGCTACCCCCACCCCTGGGTCTCTCTCTCCTTCCCACTCCCTGCTCTATTTTTCATTACTTGAATGACAATGTTTGGTAATATAATGCTAACTAGTAGGCAATAAGCCACTATGAGATGTCTCCATGATAGGATCTGTTGTTCACATTTTATAGCTAAACTTCATATGAATATTCCCTGCAGTATAAACATGCAATTCTATTTAGCATACAATAAAATATTAATTATTAAAAAATAAAAAAGTCCTCTTTAGCCTGCTGGTACCTCTCACTGGAAAATACATTTCCTTTGATTGTTCGCTACTGCAAGGCTGGAATTCAGGCTTCATTCTCTCTGTCTGTGTTGATCTCCCTCCTTTTATGTTCAGGTGAAGTTAAAATTATTAGCATGCTGCTGACAAAGATGCTGACGTGAGGTGTTTGAAACAAAAGTTTTTGAATTATTAATGAAACTACAAGGACAAAATCAGATGATTCAAAGGAAGTTGGGATCTTAAAAAGACCAATAATGAGTACTAAATTTTAATGAAGTTCCAAAGTAACACTGAAATACACCATTTCATTGGCCGTTAACCTTTTTGATATGCTGCTCTTTGGACTTTAGCTTCTTTAATAAAGGGTGTTTCTTAATGACAAGGACAGGTGACTGTTCCATTTCGGTGAACATGCTTTACTTGAACATGACAGGGGAGTTAGAATCAGTGGGGGTTAACTATGAAGGCATATAGCAGGTTTAGAGGATATCACCAAAGACAGAAAAGGGAAGGAAGAACTTTGTAGTACCAAGGTTTCGGGGCGGGGGGG
>JMFS01108864.1:0-10309 GCA_000699545.1 Podiceps cristatus
AAAACATTCTATGATTCTATGATTCTAACAGAAATATAATCTAGTAACAAGGGCAGAAATACTTGGGAGGAAACAGGTGCTTCACTGCTCCAAATTGGTATTTTTGGACAATGCCACATATTGCCTAATACTATACAGTGATGTAAAATGCAGCTTACCCACAAACAATGATTTTTCGTCATGAGTCTCTGAAATAATTCTTATTTCAGTGATTAAGGCATAGCTCCTCCAAGAAAATATCAAACTTAGACTTGAGTGGTATGAACAAGCAAAGCATCAAGCCTTCTGAAGAAAACAATTAATCAGTGATTAATGCCTAAACGCCAGAGTGTGAAAATCTTTACTAAAACAGAAAGGGAGAGAGAGTACTGACCTTCAGGATCCAACTCTTCCACTGGCAAGAGTTCCTTGACAGTGACATGTTCAGTGACATGTTTTGATTCAGTTGATTTAGCAACTGGGTGTTTTAAGCGCTGACTCTAGCATATACTACTGAAAAAGTGTTATGCTTGCTGTATCTGTGCAATACATATTTACTATTACACATATTTGTTATCAAAGATGAAAATATGTTTTGTGAAGAGTTACAACACCTTTGCCTCTGTCTACCATGCTGTGTTTCACTTCCAAAGCGCAATGACTTTCATGGTAACAATGCAGCCCATTTGGTACCTAAAACACCTATGCACATATGTGTAACAGAAACATGAATTTGGAGCCTTGACATTAATTTGTTGGAGCTAATCTGTGTCACAGCGTAACATAGATGGTGGCAAGAGGAAATGATTGAAAACCAATAGAAATGTGATCAAGATCTCTAGCTATGACTGTCACTGAGGAACCTGTAGATGTTCAGCTGAAGCTACAACTAGTTTTCTCTTCCATTAAAAAAATCACTTTAGGTTTTTAGACAGCATACATTTGGTAATTAATATGGTTTTAGTTAAGCTGCTTAATATCATCTCTTAGCCTTTGTTTAAAGTTTTCTTGACACAGAATTAGGTTGCAATGTTTCCCATGTTCAAAAACTGTAAATCTTTTGCACAGACCAAAATGAATCAGATCCTCCTGTTAACAGGCAGAATATTTTTTTCAGTTGTTAAAAGATCTGCAGCATTTTACCAATTACATTTTTGGCAGCTGAACTAGATGCAAATAAAGTTATTCACTTGTATTAGAATGATTAATTTGGCTAGTAGCACGTTGTTTCATCAAGCAAGGAAACTAGAGATGAATTACCATGTTTATAATGAAATTTGGAATACACCAGACTTCTGCTTAGTCTTTGGTACCTTTCTGGTGTATAATATGGCCTATGACATTCAGATTTTGCCTCCACTTACCTATTTGCTAGTTATCTTTTAATGAAAACACTCGTTAAGTATCATAGAGGGCACTGGAAAAGGGGAAACATAAGCCACGTTTTGTTTAAAGCACCATCTCCTTTTTATGTTCAAATCTCTACAACATATGGCCCCAAACTAAATGCATGTTCTACTATCTGACTAGTCATGACTTCATGCACTTTCAGTAGTACAGGAAGACACCTGTACAAGGTTCCTGGGCTGCGTGCTGGTCCTTTGACAATAGTATGAAATAGTTTACCAGCACAAGGTAATCACTAAGACTGGAACTGGACAAGTTAAAACCTTAGAAAAAAAAGACTTATTTTAATGAGGCTTTTCAGCAAAAAAAAATATTTTTCAATGAACTATTCCACAGTATGACCGATGGCTTCACCAAATTTGAAGTATATCCCACTTTTTGTATGTGTGTATAGTGTGTGTGTGTGTGTGTATATATTTAAAAAAAAAAAAAAAAAAAGTAATGACAGGCATTCAGCTCCTCATGGTGGCAGCTTTGGCACTGTGATGTGGAAGGAAAGAAAGAGGTTTCCCCAAGGCCGTAACTAGTCCTGGCAACCCCAGGCAGTACTGCAACACCCAAACAGCAGCCATAGTCAAGCCAGCCAGCTTAAACATCTGTTGCTAATTAGCAAAAAAAAACCCCAAAACCACAATCCCCCCCCCCAAAAAAAAAAAAGAAAAAAAAACACGCACCATTTATATTAAATGCATTAAAATGTTTAATATCAAGGAGTGGACCAGACTGCAATACAATGGTCTTACTTCATGGTAAATGCAAGGAGGTCTAGCCCTCGGTGGAAGTAAGGTAAGCCACCTTAGGATTAATTTTTTTTTTTTTAAACAGAAAAATACATGCATACAGGTACCTACTGCTGATAGTTCACACAACAAATTACTCTACGTTAAATAAACATTATCCTACATCTGAGCAAAGGACTTAGTATCCTCTTCTTTGCTTTTACTAGCCTGAATTGAATGAGTCAAATACATGGGCTGTAAGGCAAAATTCCTACAACATTCACTACTCCAGTGAATTTACTATTTCTACTTCAACCAACTGAATTTTTAGCAGAGTATTTTCTCCCTTTCTCTGACATCTTGAAAGCCAACTTTTTGTGCTTATTTTTATCATTTTTGTCGGCAAATGTGAGAAAATTTTGTCACAGTTTAAAGGGCTCAAAGAAGTACTAGCAGAAATAGTGAATTCAGATTTCTGTAACTCAAAACAGCCTGAATCTGAAATGTTGCAGATGGTATGGAGGAGGAGAAGTACCATTTTGCCTGCAGATCACATTTAAGACTTTTTTTTTTTTTTTTTTGGTTTTTTTTTGCTAACATGGGATGATGGGATGAGACTCTTCTGGTTTCTTTTATGCTAACATGGGATGATGGGATGAGACTCTTCAGTCTGCTGCTCTGTCCCCATTCTTTCCTGCTTCTTTTGCTCCAGATTGTGTGGGAGTGCCAGGGTTTTCCCGTGGGAATGAATCTAGCAGAGCCGATGAACAATGGGATGTCATTCAGATGGAAGACAGAAGGTTCCAGAATGACAGATAGACACTCCATCAGTTTCCACAGACCATCAAAACTGGATTTCTTGTTGAAGTACAGCAAGCTTTATCCCCAAACCACAAGCATACAAGGTTAGCATCCTACGCATTTAACATGACCAAAAGTATGATTTCAGGCAATAACCAAAGGAATAAACAAGCTATCAAGGTAACTACAAAGTTTTAAACCAACACATAAGATTCAACAACTATGTGACAATTATTCAGCTAGTATTTCATATCAACCACAACACCACCACTCCTCAATATGCATCTCGGTTTCCCCTGTCATGATGTTGCCAGTGCTTTGAAAATTCAATGTATGCCATGGCAAAACAACTTTGTACTACCTTATTTTTCCTCAAAACTGCTGCATATCTGTTTTTATTTAATGGCCTTGAATCAAATAAAAGTGACAAATACCTAATACAGAATTATTAATCACTTCACTGTTAGTCCTCAGATCAATTTGAAACCACAAAGTGGCATCAGCCACTACCACAGTAGCCAATAAAATGTAGTCAAAATGTTTTATTTCCATCAAATCTATTTATCATACTAATTATTCACAAACTGCATTGCCATGGAGATGATCCTCCTAAAATCACCTGAATTAATGAGGTTGGTAATTAACTTTGTTTTGCTCATTTTAAACTGATCCTTAGGTTTTGACATTTACTGATTAGATTCTGCAACCTTTGTATCATTTACTTTGGAGTAGTCTGTAACCAACTTTATGCAGCCTTCTGCCACTTTTACTGAGTAACCAGAGATGATAGAAAATCTTTTTATCACAAGACATGCTTGTGAGAGATTCATAGGTGCATATACCCATAAAGCCAACTTATTTGTGATACGCATCATTGACATTTTTTCAGAGCTTTTTCTTTGCCAAAAACCCCGAATTATGTTCAATTATGATCACAGTTAGGTTTCTGTAATCTGGTGGTATAGAATGCCTTGGGAAACAGAAACTTTAAAAAAAATGAAATCTTTAACTACCCCATCCCCAATACTAATACATGGCATACACAACTGGAAAACCCACTTGTTGAGTGCTGTTAACCAGGGCAAATGCTTTATCTCTTAAATGCAGTGGTCTTACTGACATAAAGTTGCCAGGTTTTTATAGCCACCATCATTTATCTTCATGAGAAGAAAAATCCTGTGACCCAATTCACATTGCAGCTGGTGGAATAGAGGCTGTTTATAAACTTTGCCACAGGTTCTCTTAACACCTGTTTACAGAATATTTGCAGGCCAGAACACTGACAGCAATGGTATTAGGTGCCAAATTACTCTTACACACACGAGGAAGAAGAAGAGAACTACTATGACTTTATGATCCGAGGATATAGATTATTTCCTTCCTCCAATCACTTCAGACCTTAACCAGTTGTCACATCTGTTAAATTCTCTTAAGACAAACTTTTGGCCCTTGTACTTTATTTCATGTCTCATGAACCACTATGGGCTGGAATGTAAGTCAACTCTTGAGTTGCATCCTTAAATCAAATGAGATGTCTTCAAACTATTTTGACAGCAGATCTATTTACAACTAGCTCAGTGATGACTTTGATTTTCAAGCACTTTTATAACTGCTTTCTATTAGTGTAGAACATTAAAAATAATGTTACATGGAAAACAAAATTAAACTTTCCTGAGGCAGCTGTTCTATCTATCTCAAAAGAATTGTGGATTTTATATATGCATATATATGTGCACATGGGTGCACACACACATTTGCTTATAAACTCTATGCTGCAGTTTTGCAGGATTTCTCTCTCTCTCTCTCTCTCTCTCTCTCTCTCTTTCTTTCTCTTTCTCTCTCCCTGAATTTAGCAGCAAATGTAATAACACTTTGGTAATATAATGATTTAGTATAAATTATCCTTGCATGAATCTTAATTTTAAAGTAGCAACATAACAGATTTATACCAAATAACTGTGCTCTTTCTGCATTTCACTTCTCTTGGAACATTTCAGGGATTTGAGTTTTGTATTCTTTTCAGAAGCAGGGAAAAGCTTTTTACTTCAGCTGTATGAAAAGAAGTAGAGGACATTGGGAGATATAGCTTGTCGACCATGGTAGCTCTTAAAGAAATAATAGAATATATATTTGCATAAATGGCTTGCTTTATAGGAGTTTGTATATAACTCAAAAGTGTTTATTTCTGGTTATCAACTTCAGACCAAATCTTAAGTGACTGCAATATTAAATTACAGTTCTAGCACCCGGCTGCTAAAATGCCAACCCAGATGTGCTCCAAGCTCAAGAGCTCAACAAAGCCAGTCAAGCAAAAACACCAGGAGGCCTGCGTGGATGAACAAGGAGCTCCCGGACAAACTCCGACGCAAAAAGGAAGCCTACCAAGGGTGGAAGCAAGGACAGATTGCCTGGGAGGAATACAGAGAAATTGTCTGAGCACCCAGGGATCATGTTAGGAAAGCTAAAGCCTTGATAGATTAAATCTGGCCAGGGACAACAAAGGCAACAAGAAAAGCTTCTATAGGTACATCAGTGATAAAAAGAAGACTAGAGAAAATAAGATCCCTCTCCAGAAGGAGACGGGAGACCTGGATCCCTACCCGGGACATGCACAAGGCTGAGGCACTCAATGACTTTTTTGCCTCAATCTTCACTGATAAATGCTCTAGCCCTGTCACCCGAGCCACAGAAGGCAAGGGCAGGGACTGGGAGAATGAAGAACCACTCACTGCAGGAGAAGATCATGTTCAAGACCATCTAAGGAACCTGAATGTGCACAAGTCCATGTGTCCTGATGAGATGCATCTGCGAGTTTTGAGGGAACTGGCGGATGAAATTGCTAAGCCACTATCCATCCTATTTGAGAAGTCATGGCAATCCAGTGAAGCTTCCACTGACTGGAAAAGGGAAAACATAACACCCATTTTTAAAAAGGGAAAGGGAAACAAGGAAGACCTGGGCAACTACAGGCCAGTCAGACTCACCTCTTTGCCTGGTGAGATCATGGAGCAGATAATTCTGGAAGCTATGCTAAGGCACATGGAAAATAAGGACATGATTGGTGACAACCAACATGGCTTCACTAAGGGCAAATCGTGCCTAAACAAATTTGATGGCTTTCTATGCCAGGGTTACAGCATTGGTGGATGAGGGAAGAGCAACTGACATCATCTACCTGGACTTGTGCAAAGCACTTGACACTGTCCTGCACAACATCCTTGTCTCTAAATTGGGAGAGACATAGATTTGACAGATGGACCACTCAGTGGATAAGGAATTGACTGGATGGTCACACTCAAAGAGTTGCAGGCAACGGCTTGATGTGCAAGCAGAGACCAGTGACAAGTGACGTTTCTCAGGGGCTGGTTTAACACCTTTGTCACTGACATGGACAGTGGAACGGAGTGCACCCTCAGCAAGTTTTCCAACACCAAGCTGTGTGCTGTGGTTGTCACATTGGAGGAAAGGGATGCCATCCAGAGGGACCTTGACAGGCTTGAGAAGTGGGCCTGTGAGAACCTCATGAAGTTCAAGAAGGCTAAGTGCAAGGTCCTGCACATGGGTCGGGGCAATCCCAAACACAAATACAGGCTGGGCAGAGAATGGATTGAGAGCAGCCCTGTGGAGAAGGACTTGGAGGAGTTGGTTGATGATAAGCTCAACACAAGCTGGCAATGTGCGCTCACAGTCCAGAAGGCCAACCATATCCTCGGCTGCATCAAAAGAAGTGTAACCAGCAGGTCAAGGGAGGTGATTCTCCCCTTCTACTCTGCTCTTGTGAGACCTCACCTGTATTACTGCATTCAACTCTGGGGCCCCCAACACAAGAAGGACATGGACCGAGTCCAGAAGAGGGCCATGAAGATGATTAGAGAGCTAGAGCCTTCTCCTCTGAAGACAGTCTGAGAATGTTGGGCTTGTTCAGCCTGGAGAAGAGAAGGTTCCAGGGAGCCCTTCCAGCAGCCTTCCAGTCCCTCAAGGGGGACTACAAGAAAGCTGGAGAGGGACTTTTGACCAGGGCATGTAGTGATAGGCCAAGGGGTCATGGCTTGAAACTGGAAGAGGGGACATTTAGATGATCTTTAAGGAAGAAATTCATCTCTCTGAGGGTTGTGAGGCCCTGGCACAGGCTGCCCAGAGAAGCTGCGGATGCCCCATCCCTGGCAGTGCTCAAGGCCAGGCTGGCTGGGGCTTTGAGCAACATGATCTAGTGGCAGGTGCCCCTGCCCATGGCAGGGTTGTTCGAACTAGATGATCTTTAAGGTCCCTTCCATCCCACACCATTCTATAATTCTATTTGATTATACATTTTACATCTCCTAGTAACAAGTAAAAAATTTTCTCCCCATTCCCAAAACCATAGTAGCTTTTTGACATATTGATTACCTAGGATTCCCCAATTTTCACCACACTTTTTGAACAGTGTTTTATCCTGGATGAAATTCCTTTAATAAGTATCTATGCCAGAGTTGAGAATGCTTCAGCTTTCATCTGCCAAAGTTGAACATATATCCAGAAAGATTTGTCCCAAATAATAGTACAGGTTTAAGCACTAGAATTTGGTAGTAGGTAACACCACTGCTAATATCCTTTCTCTCACCTCTGTTTAAGCTATGCAGACTGATAGCTAAGAACACAATATAAACTTTGTAGGATTTCTTGAGTTCTATCCAGAATCTCAGCCTTACACATCATTGCCTTAGGCATCACAGAAGTAGGAGTAAAAATGTTGTCCAATGAGATGGTTATGATTTGGTTCATTGCAACCAAAATAATTTTTCATAGAGATACAGTTCACAGTACTACTAGACATTGGCACACAAGGAAGGGGCCCCTGGATTGTTCCCCCTGGCTCACCAGCCTTTGCAGTTGTTACATATACTGGAAAGCATGTACTTAAATGTTAACTACTTGTAAGCACTTTGCCAGAAGGGACTGCAAGCTTAAATTGCACATAATATGAGAAAACTTTTAGCCTAAGAGTGCCAAACAATCTGGCGACTAACTTGATAACATCAGACTCGGGAAACAGTCTTTTTTTCTTGGCGTTCTCACAGAGAGGTGTTTATCTCCTCTTTGAGTTGGAAAGTTTTCCCCATCCTAAATTAAAAACAATCAAAAAAAAAAATCTAGTAAATCCATCCTACTGCAAAGTCTCTGATGATTCCTTTTAACCCAGGATGAAAACTGATACTAAAAATTCACTATTGTTGTTGGGGTCTGCGGTAGGTTTATCTGAATGAAACCCACTTGTGCCATACATACACTGTTACTAAGGCCATTAGCTATCTGCCTGGCTTCTGGTCTGGTAGGCAAAAATGGACATATTGTATCTCTACCCAGTTGAGAGCTCTAAACTGTTTGGCAAGCTCAGTTACTCCTTCTTGTACACATCTGCCAGTTCCCACATAGTAAGCATCATCTGCACTGGGCCAAGATAGTAAATCAAAATAATTCACTTGCAGGTTTCTGGAACATCCTTTAGCACAGCTGCCATCCAGTAAATTCTAAAATACAGAAATCATTGGTATTAAAGCACTGGCAAACCTTTGATTACTGCCAAAAGTGATAATGGTAGGTTGATAGATCAAACCTGTCCGCCAAAAGCTCGCTAAAATGAAAGTAGGAGCACTTGGCAAGTTTAAAAAAAAAAATAATCAAAAATCCAAACCCTAAATGATAGCTGAAAATTGTTCATCTATGTTAAATGGGATCTTACAGCATAGATGTCAACAGTCTTTGGTTGTTCTAAAGAATAATAACCTAAAAGAGTGCTGAAATATCAAAGAAATTAAAATAATAGATATTTTCTAAAAAGAGATAAAGAGAATGCTTAAAAAATTTTAGCCATGCAATGTATCATTTATGTATTTTCCTTACTGTAAATCTACACACTAAGGGAATGCATCTCCTTATCCATAATCTGTTTGAACTTTGAGAATCTAAGAGAAAAGAGATTCTTGAGTCCGTGGCTTAGGATCGTTAATATCCCTATAAACAGAGATAAATTTTTAAGTTTCTTCTGAAAGACATTCGGGCAAAGTCTAAACCTATTTTTCAGCAGACTTAAGGGCCAAGTTCTTCACTGGGGCTTTACTGTGAATTTCTAGAAGGTTTTGATATTGCCCACCTCTGGCTTCAAGCACTAAATTTTGTTTTCTGGTTTTGTTACTAAATGATAGTTGCCATAGTATGTTGCTCTGAGTTCTTTCTGTGATTTTCCTACCAAAGACAGGTTGAAAAAGTTGATTAACAGATGACACCAAACTCATTTATCCATCATGGCCACACCTAGGTGTATTCAGTTAACTGAATCAGCACAGGACTAGATCATCCTCTAAAAATGAGCTGGTAAAAACTGAAAATGAGGATTGAAATATGTTACATCTGTGTAAGAAAGAGATTTAGTTAACTGGTTGTCGTGTATCTATCCAGGATGTCATAGGCCACATATTGATGCCAAACAGCAAACACAAACAAAATCAAAACAGTTCTAAAAGCCTTTGTTAACAAACCAGCTACAAAAATGTCTGTAGTTTCTCTAAAATTTCTTTAAAAACTTGTTCCACTTCATCTCATGAATTCAGTGCACACAGGTACCTACTGTATTTATTTCTTGTACAGACATTCAGACCACATCTCCCATGTAGGAAATATGCAGGAGAGAGGAATCCTTATGGAAGAGTTTCTTATCTAGAACAGAGGAAATGCTGTCCTCTGAATTACCAAGACACCCTGGTCACCAGGGCCTTCAAGGCAAAAGCCCTCTGACTGACTGCTGGCTCCCAGAAACGCTAACTCCTGTCAAGAAGGAATGCTTTCAGGCTTGTGAGCCTCTCCTTCCTCCTTTGTTTCTATATCATTCATTACACCAAAGGAAAAAAACCCCAAAAATCATTCCTTTTGGGGATGCTTTCGAGTTATCTTGATCAGTTCTACAACACCCAGGGAATGCAGATATGTTTTTCCAGTACTTTTAGTGTGCTCTTACTATGAACCTTTAATATAGGTTGTTTTGCAATTTATCTCATTTCGTCTGTTCCCTACATGCATTCTTCCTTACTGTGTTTACTTGCTTTGATAATTTGAGTAAACTTGTGTTTTCATATCATATGGCAGTCTGGTAGCTATTTTCAAGAGCGCCTTTAGGACACCAGATGTTTATCATGCAAAAGAATAAGAATATTTACATGAGAATGTAAATGTATGTTTGATTTTTGCCTTGCATTGGGCCGTAAAGGGACATCTTACCCTTACTAGTATCAAGAACTGCGTTCTCGAACATTCTTCATAACAAACATTGTTCTGTTACTATGTTTATTGAGTTACATTGCTGTTTCATGTTTTCATCAATGACCTAGACAGCACAATTGAGTGTACCCTCAGCAAGTCTGCAGATGACA
>KL282238.1:0-12214 GCA_000699545.1 Podiceps cristatus
AAATTCATGGGTTGAGATAAAGACAGTTTAAGATTAAAGCAAAAGCCACGTGCACAAGCAAAGCACACCAAGGAATTAAATCACTGCTTCCCATGGGCAGGCAGGTGCTCAGCCATCTCCAGGAAAGCAGGGCTCCATCACCCCTAACGATTACTTGGGAAGACAAACACCATCACTCTGAATGTCCCCCTTTCCTTCTTCTTCCCCTTTACATGCTGAGTATGACATCATATGGCATGGAATATCCCTTGGGTCAGCTGGGGTCAGCTGTCCCGGCTGTGTCCGCTCCCAACTCCTTGTGCCCCCCCAGCCTCCTCGCTGGTGGGGGGGGGTGAGGAGCAGAAAAGGCCTTGGCTTGGCTCTGTGTAAGCACCGCTCAGCAGTAACTAAAACATCTCTGCATTATCAGCACTGGTTTCAACAGAAGTCAAAAACATAGCCCCATACTAGATACCGTGGATAAAATTAACTCTGTCCCAGCCAAAACCAGCACAAGGAGGCAATATCTTCAGTCTATATTTTTTACTAGTAAATCACCAATATAGAGCTAAATTTTCTGATTCTTGAAACCGTTAAAATGGAAAGGTTATATCTTAATCTCTAAAAGGAGAAACTGGACAGACCTAGGACTTTTGGGAATCTGTCAAATAAAAATAAGTTATTAAATACATTGAAAAGAAATTGCTTGATGCCTGTTACACTCACCTAGGATGAGACTTTGCTTCAGTCACTACCTTGATTGGAAGCAAGATATTAAAGATAGTCATGCTGATCTCAAGTGTGAGCACCCAATATTTTGTTACAGTGCTCTCTCCCTTTTTCAATTAAAACCAGCAATTCCGTTCTGGAGTTAAAATCCCCTACCATGAAATTTTTTTGTCATAAAAATCCTCACTAGGATTTTCCAACTATTTCCAAGTTACCTTCATCTAGTCCTGATTATATTAATACTTAAAATAATGTCTTCAAATGGGTTGACTCCAAAGGTCAGGTTTCTTATCTACCAAAATCTACTGGCAGAAGGACACTCATTGTGCTACCACAGGGCATCTACTATCTCTTTATAGGTGAGTGAAACATGCTGAGGGAGATCTCAGAGGGGGATTTAGGGAATATTTTGCTGAAGCAAATTCCACTATTATAATCTCAGTTAAACTGCAAAATTCAATTGCCACAGGATGAAAGTCAAAAGTATAAATTAAATAAAAAATAATGAGAGATATCTATGTCTCAAAAGTTCTCACAGACCTTTTAAATACCAATATATAAATAGAAATTTTGAACTCAGAAAATGCCAATGCTGCAAACTGTTGGAAGCCAAGAGAGAGTATACTGGGGGGAAGATGACTACATAATCCATTTTTATATTAATTTTTTAAGCATCTACTACTTGCCACAGTAAGCACAGAATGCTTTATTAGATGGATGTTTGTCCTTATTTCATATAGTCATTCCTCAAAGTTACATTTAATGTCTCAAAGAATTTGTTATGTCCCAAGTAGCAGAAGAGTTGATATAGATGCAGTAAGATTAGTAACAACAGAAATAACTTGTGCTTGTTTCTTATGTGTTCATGTCATTAAGTCTATTGTTTCAAGCAGAATGTTGAAAGTATGAAACCCTTAACTTAGCTGCTTAAAAAAACCAAAAAATAAACAGAAAATTCATTTATGCCTCCAGGAGAAGAAGCCTTAAGAGACATACTTCCATTAAAATTGCCATTTTTAAGAAAAAATAGTCATGCTAATATAATATCATTAGAGAAAGCAACTGCCAGTTTTGTAAGCTAGAGGTGACTTTAAACTGCTCCAATTTGTCTGTTTCTTCCTTTTCTATAGGCTTATTGGAAGGAGAATTCTAAGAAAATAAGAGAAGACAGCTTCTAAGAGAAATTTGAGGTAAAATGAAAGGGAAAAAAGTGAGGACTTTGAAAAGTTATTTCTGGCTTTGTTAGGATTTTTCAAACTGATCCTGACAGATCCTGGTCTACAACAAACCAACAACCCCCCCCCCCAAAAAAAACCCAAAACAAACAAACAAACAAACCCCCCAAAAACAAAAGGCTGCATGAATTAACCATGGATCTCTGAAGTCTGAAGATAGTTGGTGGCAACTCTGGAACCATAAAAGAAACGCGGGGTGGCTGATGAACTCAAAAGACAAGCAATAACACAGATGGGAAAGTTCTCTTAAAAAGTAAAATTATCCCTATCCTGACTATGGGAAGAATGGTATTTTCAGTAGCATCGCTGACTAGGCAAGAGAGAAGTGTATTTGGCTGGGAGCTATGTTTAAAGTAAAAGAGAGATTATATGGATGTCATTGTGATTGATTCTTATAGCATGCTGGATCAGCTAAAGGCTCATACTTCTGACATTTCTGATTTGTATACAAGCAAAATGGATTTCTGCCCCCCCATATTAGCTTAAGCATCAATACAAAATATTGCACATTAACAGGAAGTATAGATCTACTCTGCAAGCAGTGTTAAAAATTATTCTATAAGAAATGTTAAACCACTTTTCTTGACATAGTCTTTGATGTACTCTAATGTGCCACTACTATTTCTGCAGGTGTGAACTATGTAAATCAATGCAAGAGCTGGTAATATTGCATTTTCACAGCAGATCAGCACAAAGTAGTTTTGCAGCAGGTGCTGGTACAGTTATGACAGAGTGGGGAGAGTCGTTATGTTTAATGGCCTCTAAATTCCCTCACTGAATGTGTTTGCATATTGGCCTCAGCAATACATAGTAAGACAGGTTGCTGATTCAGACCTTTTATTTAAAATTTGTTATTTGTGTGTCCATACCTAATTCACTCTAGTAAGCTTTCTTATCTTCATTTAAAATAGTACTGTCACTATTTTCTGTGTCTCCCAAACAGATAAAAAATCTAAATTAAATAACACTGAATAGGTTAAAATATCACATTTTTCTAGGAAATTTCTAAGTGAAGAGTTAATTGTCTCCATATAGTTCAAGCCAGTATAAGTGATTTGTCTATTTTGATCTGACTATTTTAAGATGAGATTTATTTGCTCTGCAGAAAGTATTTTTGTTCCAGAAATGTTGCATATTTATATTAATTTTACATATATACCTGTGAGATTGGAATAACTACATTTCATTCAGTAAGGACGATGCTAAAACAGCCACTAAGAATTCAGTATAGGTTCATAGAACATTTATTTCTTTTTGTACAAATGTCTGTAGAAATTTTTCTCATGAGGTTTTCCTGCTTTCTAAATACTGAAGATACTGTTTCATGTATAATACATTTGATTTTATGCTACGTATTTTGATATATTCAAATCAGAATACAAATGTGATGGAGTGCAAAATATTACCTATGTTCATGGATGAATTATGGGTATATAGTTAAAATTAGTAAATACATTCAGTAATTCATCTCTTTGTATAGTATTTAATCTTTAAACAATTTTCCTTTGTTATTGGTTTTTCCTCAAGTGCCATTTAACTACCTTAAAAGAAAAGAAAAAGCTCTCAAAGAAACCTATCAATCTCTTGTCAATTCCAAATTACTTTTGAAAGCAGTGTGCAAGGTGGCCAGAGATATTATTCTGACAATCTCCGCATCTCTGAAAGTAGTCCTTAAGAGCTGTATTAAACAACTTGCCATCAGCTGTGGATCAATTCAAGGAAAGAAATTTTCCTCTCACTATTGTTTGGATAAAATCACTAATTTTTTCCATCCATTTTCTTCTTCAACAAGAAATATGTCTTACAAAGGAATTCCTTTTTTTCACATCTGCCTTCTGGTCCTGTAAATGTTCTGATATCAATTCCTGCATAAAAAGAGGTAACTAATAAGACATGTACAACAGGCATTTCAAAAATCCCATATTCCTCGTCATTTTAAGAAGTCAGTACAGCTTTTTGCTATAATATTCATATTTCATAGCCAACTTGGTGTCTATCTCAAAGTACAGTATCTGGGAGGGTAAATTAGAGATAAAGCTTCTGGAAACACTGATTGACAGGAAAACATTAGGCAGTTCAGATCACATCTGCCTATTAAAATTCCTAATCTACGTTTAATCATACAGAATTAGACAAAAGTTTATAAACTATTTAAATGTCAGTGAGAGTTTAAATGGTCAATGATTTTTAAGAAGACTGTGTGTATCTGAATGAGTTTATTTCTTTTTTATTCAAGTTGTATCAATGGGGGGGGAGGGGAAGCCTGAAAAGATCTTTAGTCTTCTGATGCAGAAAATCATCTATTCCTAGTTCACCACCTTCTTACAGATGCTAAATTTGAATGCCTTTTAATTTTACCTTTTATTTTGAAGTTAAACTTCAGGACTGAAATAGTAAGACTAACTGTGGAGACCTGCAAACACAAAAAACATTTTTCTTCATTTAACCATATTGTCTCCATTTTTATTTGAACTTTGAAATATTTTTTCTGGTTCAAGTTTTTTGGATAATGAGCAATAGTATTTTCTTAGTCTGCTCTGCTATATTATTCTATCCTGACAAGTTATGGATACGCTCAGCTGAATTAAAATTATGGATTGGTATTTGTTTTACAGTTTTAAGTATATGAAGAAGCCAGCTAGCCAACTTTCACAAGTATTATTTTCATTTTCTCATTTTTTGTGCTGGGATAAGGATTATAAAAGAACTTTATAAAGAAATGCTTGCCAGAAAGCCAACAAAATCCTTCTCATTTAGAATCATAGAACAATTAGTTTGAAAAGATTTCTGGGGGTAATTTTGTCTAACCTCCTGCTCAAAACAGAACTAGTTTCAAAGTAAGACCAGGTTGTTTGGGGTCTTGCCCAAAGTTGGAGATTTCACAACCTCTCTGGGCAACCTGCTTCAGTAGTCAGGCACTCCGACTACAAAGATCGTGTTTTCATGAAATCAGTCTTGTGATTTCCCCTGCTGCAACTTGCATGCATGGTGTCTTTTCCTTTTGCTGTGCATCTCTGAGAAGAGTCTAGCCCTTAGTCTATCCATTAGCTTTTTCCCAAAGGTTAGAGGGAGTGGCATCAAAATTATGTTACCAGACTGCCTTCAGATACATCCTGTCCAGTCCAATGGACGTGTGTTTGTCCAGTGCAAGCAAGTAGACCTTAACTTTGTTGACCTTTATTGTGGACTGTACTTTTCTCCACAGGCTTTGTTACTAAGCATGGAGGTCTGGAATGCCTGTGTCAAGCCTGGAGTGCAAAAATAGGCTTTGTTGTCCTGGCCGGCCTCACTTGGTACTCCAGCCGTGCACCTTTGGCCATTTAGACCCAGTCCTGAACCCCTGGTGTTTGCCTGGGTTATACTTTAAGTGCGTTTAGCCTTGTTTCCTATTGATCCTGGCTTGCAACCTGGGCTGCAGTTTTGGATTGAACTTGAAGCTGACTCTTTACCTTGCCTTCCTCTGACTGATGATTATCAGACTGTGACCAGAACTTGTCACTGTCACCAATCCAGCCCTGCTTGGGTATGCTGAACTGTACCCTATCAGTGAAGGCTCTGTCTTGCCTATGTCCTTGGCTACTAGCTGGTCTTTCATTATGAAGCAGCGCTGCTCTTGCCACTGCCTGACAGCCTGAGCAGGCCTTGCAATTAAATACTGCATTAAAAAGGGCAATGAATACCTTTACATTTTCTATATCCTTTCCCATTAGGTCACCACCTCTTCTGGCAGCAAGACAAGATTTTTTTTCTTGGGCTTCCTTTTCACAGCTGACATACCTCTCAATATTCTTCACACCCTTTGTTAGTTTCAGCTTCCATCAGGCTTTGGTTTTCCCTGTATGCCTATGTGATATTTCTATGTTACTCTTTGGCAGGCTGCAAAAAGAGGAGGCTTTGGGAGCCTTCTTCCCCTGCAGATGGAGACCTCTGATTACCATCGTCCATTGCATTCTCTTTGTGGCACTGCTTCAGACATGGCATAGACACAACTGGCCCGGGTAGACACATTCCCCACTTCCTTTCCCATCTTCTGTTGCCATATCTGTAGTTTGTCTACAAATGAACATCTGCAGGTGGGGAAATCTGTTGCCAGAAGTCACAAGCGTCCAGTATCTGTTATGGTAAGAGTTTGTCCTCCTGCTGGGCTTCCCCACTCCCATGCAATGTAATGCTTGAGCTCTTGCCTCTACACAGGCTCTGTGAAGAGAAGAACATTTACTTCCCCTCACATATATAGATGCAGATCATGAAGCAAGTCACACCCCAAAATCTTCCGTTACTTCATTGGGAAATATGCATGAAATAAGGACTCTCTGAGACTTGCATATGCATTAAGCTCATCTTCTTATAGGACCAAGACACTTGCAGTTAATTTCTGAATGATAATATAAATAAGAATCACAGCTTGGATATTTTATTGCTTTTCTTCTGTTTTGTCATAACAATATTTTACAACTTTTTTTTTCAAGTTTTATAATAAAATATTTAAGTGGACAAAAATAGTTATGAGGAAATATGGGAATTATAAAGATTAACAAAACTCTATAGTAGGACTTTAAGCTTGTGCCTTATGAAGGTATGTGGGGTTTGGAAGAATGGATTAGAATTACTAATGTAAGCTGTGGCCTAATATTTTCCCTTGTGAAGTAATAAGGGGAATTTTTTCTATTCCATTCCAGATGTGTCCTGGTCTTTCAGGAATTTTTCATTTCACTCAGGGAAGAAAGGAAGAATTAACATTATCCGCTAATAATTGTGACCTTTTAGTTTTTTGAGCATGAAAACTTGTGAAAATAATTAGAGACAGTATGAGATTTCACTGCTATTAACTTCAGACTTTGCTTCTATCTAAAACTTGAATGCTGGATTCTAGCCTCATTTTAACTTGTCTGGTCACTACAAGTCTCTGATTTTGAAGTTTTCCACCTATTATATGAGCAAATGGTACCTGTTAGTGCCAGTCACATTCATCACGTTTGACCTTATCAATCATATAACGCTGTTTAGAACTCTTTAAAACTTAGATGCAGACAATCATCAATATTTTGTTCAAACATGCAATGCTGAGTATTTTTAAACTTATCTAGAATGAGGTAATTTTCTTCAAGGACAGTGAAAAAACAAAACTGAAAAATAATCATTGTGACACGACAAATTCAGTGTTACAGTAATTAAGTATTAATAATAATCATGGTATGTTATAGAAACTTATATCATGCTGCAATGTTAGAAATTTAGAGCTCTTTTTTTTTTTTTTTTTAGCAACACTGAATAGTACTGTCAGTGTCTGGATATATTGCAAAAATGTAATTTCTTGGTTATTCTACTTTGATGGTAGAAGATGCAGAGATATTGGTTCAGCAATATCCTCCAAGCTTTCTCACTCTTCTCAAACAGCCATGACCTGGAATCATTCTGGAGGTGACATTTACTGTCTTGAAAGAGAAGGCACACTTTTCACTACACTCAAGCTACTTTACTACCTACGAAGAGTCATACTGTTAAAATGACCTTTTTTCCCCTCTGTTTCTTGTAGATAGTGAAAAGGATTAATGACATTTTGGGCTGCTTTGTGTATCTCTATGTATGTGCCGGGGCAGGGGCAGTAAAAAGGCTAGACAGAAACATCTGAATAGATGAGTAGTGCCTTCAGGCCAAGCAGGGGTTCTGCTCCCTTTTCTAAATACTATTTTTCTTTTTGTCCAGTCAACATAAAATACAAAATGCCTACAGATTTAGCTGGAGCTAAACTGAAGTCTTAGCACCAGCCAGATGAGAGATTTGCTCCCCCCCCCCAAAAGTCAAAATAATAATAATAAAAAATCTTTTTGTCTGCTGCCCTTTCAAATTAAGATTTTTGCCTGAGTGGCTACACTGTGGTTCAGAGGAGGATACACTGACCAAAGATACTTGTTTTCCCCTTTCCTTTTGGTTTTGGGTTGTTTGTTTTTTTTTTTTTGGGGGGGGGGCGGATTTCTCTGATCTCTGGAAAGGGTACATTCAGTCACCTCAAGCTAAGAAAATACTAGGATGTTTCATGTGACCTGATTATTAGATTATTAAGCAAGAGATAGATAACAACTACAGTAGAATTTGTTCAGTGGAGGGTCAAGTAAGACATATCCTGTGGGAAGAACAGTATTTATCACTTCCTATTGATTCTCTACTTCCGTATAGAACAGGCACACAGCTATCTTAAGCAAATTCTCCCACTATTCAGAAGGTCATTTTTCTCTCTATTGACTTTACAGGGGAAGTAGATACTTAGCTTATACTTCTTCTCACTCCTCCTATCCACTTTAGATATTAAAATTTGAATTAGTCATAAAGTTAAGCTCTAAAATGAGCATATTGTAATATTCAGTGTATTTTATTAGCTACAAAGTAAGGTTAGAGACCAGAAAGATACCAAGGCAAATGCACAATACCTAGAACGACAGAAATATATATTATTGAGCTGAAAATATTTCCGCAGGTAAGTTAGCATGAAATGTAATGGCCCTGTAGTGTAACTTCTAGAAGAACAAACTATGACCTCTGTGGTAAAAGGCTTTCTTTCTTTTCCAGATTTTTTTTTTCCCTCTGTTACATCAATATAAACACGTATCACTCAGCAGAGTGCTATCACACTAACGAAATGCAACATTTATTTTTCTAAAATTGTTTCTGAGAACTACTACATACTATTCTTATTTTCAGTATTTTATTTATTACTAACTGGTTTGCAGTTGTCAGGTGTTAGATAGTGCCTGACTCTATAAAATTAGCATACAATAGTAGTAAAATGAAACATTTTAGAACCATAGTAGGTCATTGTCTGTCTTGTTTCTATGTAGTCATGTATTACAACACTGAGGAGTTCTCAAAATTCACTTAGCTACAAAATATAGAAGCCAGCTTTGCACCAGAAATAATCTATGTAGGAAACAGAAAGATAGCATGGATGTTTCTAACAGATGGTGATTTTTCTCATAAGAATGTGATTCTGATTTAAAAGTTATCTGTACAAAAACCCTGTCATAATTATTAAGATTCAAAAAATTTATTTTAAAACCCCATTTCTAATAAGTCATATGGGTTTTGGCTAATAGCAAAACGCAAGAACTTTACTAATCATCAGAGCATGAGCTGAGTGATGTATTTTCCTGAAAAAATATTTCAGAAAATGAAAAGTTAGATCCAAGTTTCAAATAGCAAATAATTTCATTGTAATGCTGTAAACCAGACTGTGAAGAAACAAGTAATGGAAAATTACAAATTGCTTCTGTTTTTTGTCAATAAATTACTAGCATATTCAATACTTTTTGGAAATAAAAATTCCCATGTGGCTACCAACTACATATAATATACTCAAATCTAGTCCATCTACTGTAGGTCCTAAAAATATGTCATAAGTTATTTGAGGTTGAGCCTTGGTACAATCATGGTAAAATGGAATTGTTAAAACTTCTGCAACTATGTGGGAACTGATAAGTGGAATTTATACTTGAGAATGTAATGAGAGTTGACACCTATTTGTGACATGACTGTATCACAGATTGCCTGCAGCATGATAGCATCACCATTTCTAGCAGGCAAAGATGTATTTGCTGAAGGTGAAAATGTCATTTAAACAGTTGATACCTTTCAAATAGTCTAATAGTTAGGTGCCATGCACAGTTCTTGCCTTTTCAAAATAAATTTATACAACTTAAAATTCTAGATAAAGAAATAATGCCTCTGTGATTATTAAGTCAAGCCACACTATACATTTGCAACAACACAAATGGCTATCTATAGAGAAATTTGATTTGTAGTGGCAAAGATTCATAACCAAATATTGCTGCAAGTCTGTGTATAATAATTTGATGTTCTGAATATCTGTTTAGTTTATATATCTTACAAATAAAAGCAATGGAGCTGTTTAAAAATGTCTTTTCATTTAGACAGGATCTAACACAATTTTATCCTCTTATACAATACAAAAACAACCCCCAGAAATTACGAAGTTGCTCCCATATAAGAATTAAAGTATATGTTCACAGCTGATATCAAAAAGGAAGTTTGAGCATAAATTTAAAGTAATACAGACAGATGCAAATTCAAATGTTATTTTTATTTATATGAGCAATTATATTTAAGAGTGCATAAAACTGACTCTTCCCTTCAGCCACATTTTTTTAAAGATTAAAATGAGGTTTTCACTACCTGACACATCTCCAGTTTCCAGACTTGATGCTCTGTCCTCAGATCAGCAGTATGTTAACAGAACAACTTCTTACAGTCAGAGGTGTGCTAATTCAACCCATCAAAACTTCTGTTCCTTTTGTTTGTTCTGTTTCCTTTTGTTTGTCTTTTTTTGAAACTTGCCTCTTTTCACTCTTACCTTCTTTTCCTATTCTTTCTTCTTACCAATGTCTCATTCTTCATCACTCTGCCCTTTCTTATTCTTCCCTTTTTTGGTTCTTTACCTTTCTGTTCATGCCAATGTCTGTCAGAGAGCCACCGAGACGGGTGTTGCTCCCTACAGGGCAGGGAGCCAGGAGCCAGGCGTGGTAGCTCAGCCAGCAGGGATGGGATCTCGCTGGCCAGGACCTGAACCTTTATCTGTCCATTGCAGCACTCCAGCCATGCCAGCTATTCCAACGTGCCTCTGTAAGTCCGCTGAGATGGTAGTTCTGCCACTGTGCACGCACTCATAATTCCTATTTGTTCCCCCAGCTCCAAGTGTCACATACAGGTGTTTGAGCTAGATACCCAGTCACGTTGCTTTTGGAAGGAAAATATGAGAGCTGTGTCAATCACAACTGTTCTCCCACACACTTTCTCACTGCCTTCCCCACCTCAACTCCAGCCTCTGGTCATCATCCCCCACAGAACCTAGTAGGTCTGATGCCATTCTCAGGATAGCAAATACGTTGGCACAGATGTCCTTTCCTCATTTGAGTGAGTTTATCTGATCTCTTCCCATTGCTCCTACATCCTCCTTAAATGTCTTGCAGTCAAAACCAAAGTGCTGTCTACATCAGACACATATGGACCCTCAAGAGAGATATATGCTCCTACATGAGCCTTTCCCCTGTTCCAGCAGACTAGAGGAAAATATATTCTGACTCTGATGCCCTTTGCTCAGCCCCTAGGCTCTGCAGTCACTCTTCAGGCACTCAGAGCAGTGTCTTTGGTGCCCAGGTGAATGAAGAGCAAAGGCTCATATTCTGAGCTCAAAATGAGGTTCTGCAGTCCCTCCACATGCAGCAAACTTTATGAGACAAGTCAGACAAGAAAATGGGTGTCTCCACTCCCAGCCACCACTAACACTGCTTCCTCACAGTGACAATGTGCATATCTCTTTCTCTGATGCAAACCAGCAGACAAAGAAGGAGCCTTCTAGTACCAGAAGTCACGGCTTTCCAGACTCCCTTGTCTTTTGAGTCTCCAGCCACTAACCATTCAGCACAGACTTTGGACTGAATCCTCTCTTCTACTGAAGTCTTTTCAGTGCAGAGTAGAGGGTAGCTGGATTGTTCAGCGCTGTATGGAGCAGTAAGTTTGGAAGGCTGTAGGGGCTGAATGTTATCACTGCTGAGGTCTTGCCTAACAACCTGTTTAGCTGGGTTTTGGTAGAAATAACATCTATTTATCTTGTGGAAGAAAAGGACTTAGCCACATGTCTTCAGGAAAAGCTTAAGGACAGCAAATCCAGAATTGGTCAAGATTTTAAGAAATATGTTTTCTTGGCTTTTTTGATTGCCTCCCCGCTCTGTGGACTTTTGCACATCTGTCCCTCACTCCCCTATCTTATGTTTGGGCAGATTCAGCTGTGGAAATTAGGAGTTTAGGAGTTCAACAGCTGTGATGCAGAGTATTATGGCACAAAGCCTTTCTTATCTAAAAACTTGACTATTTCTCTCGCTAGTCAATGAATTTCTTTTATCCCCTACTCAAACCCATCTCTCTCTTACATTCTCCTCTGGTCTCATTCAGTCTGCCTCTGCCTCCCAAGTACATTTCCCTCTCTCTTTTGCACGTCTCTCACACTCACACAGTGGTTAGAGTACCTTACTTAAAAATATGAACTCTTGAAAGTTTGTTTTTTCCTTCCAAAGATTAACTCTTCCTGTCCATGTGATAAATTCTTGCACCTTCATGCCTCCAACAGAGATATCCTTGAAATTTGAAGTAGTTATGTGCTATTTAGGTACTGCATTGAATTCCAATATAGTCAATACATTTTTCATTTACAAGTTTGAGAAGTGAAACTTGTAATTACTTCAGTTCTATTCTTAGCACAC